>RJWM01001285.1:0-71268 GCA_004363535.1 Dasyprocta punctata | reverse complement strand
ATTCGTGGGTTTTCTTTTTACTCTGTTGGAGATTTCCTTTGACATGCAAAAACTTTTTAGTAAGATGAGATCCCTCCACTGTGTACTCTCAAAGCCTCGCCACCTTTCCACCCCTCGGAGGCTGCTGGCACCCCAGGATGGGGCTGGGTTCTGCAGAAGCTGAGAGGAAACCCGCCTCGGCCTAGGCCTTGACTCGTCACTCTCCCCCTCTCTCCCTCTGCACCCACCTTTCTGTGAAAATGGAACTTTCCTTACTTGGGTTCATGGCATTGGTCTGTACCCTCCAGCCTCGCTGTGTGTAACCTCAGGGGGAAATGTCCAGCGTTTACTAATGGACACTCGCACACAGCGTCACGTGGGAAACACTTGCATGGGGCTGCCCTGCCGGCAACCTCACAACACTTGGCTGTGTTGAGCTTTTTGGGAAAGAACACAGTAGAGCCAAGCTTCACATGGGTCTGCTGTGCTCCTGGCTCCCTTGCTGGGACGGGGCCATGGGCAGAGTGGGTGTCACCTCTCAGACCGACCCTGTCACCACTGTGTGCTCCCTGTCTGCAGAAGGCACCGTCAGGAAGACCTCGGACACCCAGAGCTGCCACGCCTTCTTCCTGTCCATGATTGATATTTCCATGGCTCTTTCCGACCCTCAGATATCACAAGTCTCGGGATGCATTTCTAACCTGGAAGGCTGAGTTGGGCAGTGGCTGGGGCGATGTCCAGAGCACATGCTGCTCCTCGTGGGTCAGACAGGCCGGGTTCCTGAAGGTGCAGAGCAGGAGGAGTGTGTGTTGTCGGTTAAAATAAGCCCCAAGTCCTTTGCTCTAGCAATGTGAGCAGACTGTGAAACACTCTTGAGAGGCACGTAAAGTTTTCAGTCTGATTTACCTAAGCCAAACATCCAGAACCAGGAAGCAAACCAAACCAAGGAACTTCTGCAAGCAAGCTCATGGGTATGAGCTGAACTGTGTCACCTCTAAGCGCAGGCTGAAGTTGTAACCTTATGTATGAATGCTGCCTTATTTCAGAATAGGATCTTTGTAGCTGTAACCAAGTTCCAGTGGAGTCATGAGCATGGCTCTCCTGCAGTTTGATCAGTGTCCATGTAAGAAAGGGGAAGAGGATGGGATGGTGGGGGGAAGAATGCCATGAAGGTGGAGGCTGGGACTGGACAGAGGCGTATGTACTCTTCAGGAAGCACCAAGAGTTGCCAGCAATGCCAGAGGCTAAGACAACAGAACAGATTCTCCTTGTCTGAGTCTGCTCTCTGTTGCTGTAACAAAACACTTGAGGCCAGTTGTGCTTGTCAGCTTTCTGTCACTAGACCAGAATACCTGAGATCGTGAACTGATACAGAGGAAAAGATCCTTTCTGCTCATGATAGTAGAAGTACCAGTCTGAGTTTGGATGGATACATTGGCTTTAGGCCCAGCTGATGGCCAGGAACCAAAAGAGAAAGAGGAAGTAGTGTCTCACAGGGACCTTCAAGGGTCGCTTTGAATGACCTACAGACCTCCCATGATGTGTCACCCTCATAGGTCCCACCACCTCCCAGTAATGCTGGTAAGGGATCAAGCCTGTAACACCAGAGCTTTGGGAGACTCTTGCCACCTGTACTGCAGCACAGCATCATTGATATTTGAAAATGAGGATTCACTTGGCCCATGATTCTGGAGTCTGGAAGTCCAAAATCAAGTGTGGGACTCAAAGTGCCTTGCAACATGTGGCAGAGCAGAAGGGCCATGCACAGGACAGAGAAAACACAAGGAGGGGCTCTCTTCATTACAGCCTGCCCTTGTGGTACCTAACCCAGGCCAGCAGTCATCTCTGCTCCCTGGGGAGTCACATGCTGCCCAGGAACTTTCCCCTGGGTCAGTGGCCTTGAGCTCTGTCCTCGGCAGGAACAACCTGCCGTGTGCTATATTCTTGAGCTCCCAGCAGCTCACACACTGCACCTTGTTTCTGATGTGAAGAATCTACCTTGTGAACTCACCTTGCTGAGCTGTCTCCAGCATCCTCCCAAGCCAAGTCCACAGAAGTGGTCTTATCTCCTATTTGGTTGGGTAAAGCTCTGGTAACGTAGAATCTTTCTTCCAAAAGATTCTTCCAAACCAGGACTGTATAAGCTTTGTGCCCGGTATCTGAAGCCAACCTTAGAAGACCTCCTGGCTCCAGCATGGCAAAGCCCTGGCACAAGGCTGTTTGCAACGTCAGCACCAAGTGTGACCATTTGTTCTGGTTGTGCTCTCTCCCCTGGGCCAAGAGGCTCATCTTGGAGCTCAGTGGTTGGAAAGGCTGAAAGGTATAAAGGATGGATCCAGAGTGCCAGGCCAGCCTGGGTAGAAGGGGGGGGGGACTGTGGTGGAAGTCACCCTAGTGGTTCACCTTCACTCCAGAATTTCACCCATAGGAGCTCTGCTTGTGCCTCCCACAGTGTCCCTTCCCCAGCAACTCAGCTGAGCCCAGAAGAGACACACCTGTCTTTCATGGGCCTGTCATGGAGGCTGACTGTTTCACAGGAACCAGGGTCCCACACTATCAAACTCCTAGCTTGGTGTCACAGTCCCCATACCCAGCAGCAGCAGCAGCAATAGGATGAACACTTGATCGGGTTGGTTGGGTGGACTGTCTCAGCCCACACAGCTTCATAGCACCATCACCTGTTGGCTGCCTTACAGTCACACAGGTGGAAGACTAATGTGTTCTGTTCTTATCTTCCTTTGCTTTAACCCAGCTCAACCAACTTTCCTTTCACATTCTGGAGGGAAGGAAAAAGAAGTGGCATGCAAACCATCAAAACATTTTCCACAATGAAGGGCTTGTGGTCAAGCTGGTTCTAACCACAGGACTTGGCACTTGCAATTCCATCCAACAAAATCCTCCATATTCCAGGAAATTCACAAGGTTTCTTCATCCCCACCCATCTTGTCTCTCCTCAAATACCACCTCAACATACAGGTGACCCCAGAAAACTCAAAATAGCCAAAATTCATTGTTGTTTATTTTGTTCCCTCATTTCATGAAATGTGTGTTTAACTATAGCATACAGCTGTTATTCAACTCTATTCTCCCACTAATATGTAAGGTCCAGAGGGGCAAGGTCTTGGTCTCCTTCACTGCTACCTTCCCAGAATCTGGAAAAAGAATAGGCTTATGGTGGCACTTAATGAAGATTTGTTGAATTAGTGAAGGACAGTAAGCACTGGATTATACATCCCATTCTGAATAGGGCTCAGTATTACAACAATCCAACTCTGCTTAGTAACCAGCCATGGAGTAAGTTACTTGGGGAGGATTTGTAATGCGTGGCCCTGTGCTGCCCCTGGAGTAAAACATGGTTATAAAACAGAACAGCCTTATCATCCTCCTACAAGGACTATGGGAGCTATTTCACATGAGTGACCTCAACAAGGTCCCTGCAGTGAAGGGCCAAGTGAAGGAAGCTCTTTGATACAGAGAACACCATGGCTGAGCTCTTCAAGCCACTGTGGGTCCATTAGGGCCCTGGAGAGTGAAGAAGGGCTTTAGGGTGAGGGTGGTGAAGGTAAAAGCACTGTCCACCCCTTGAACAGAGTGAGAGTGCAGTGTGGGAAAATGGAGAACCCCACGACTGGATCAGACAGGAAAATATGAGTGAATTCTAACTAATAAGCCCAGTATTCCCCAGGAACTTTCTGGGTGTTGGCATGATGCTATAGTTTGGTGGATACATGAGACTTGTTATTTCAACACTCAAGAAGTCCATGTAGAGGTTGTAGAAATGGCTGTGGAGTAGCATGGGGGTGGAAAAAGGAAGTAGCGTAGCCTCCAGGAAGTGGCTCTCAATTCCAGCATCCCACAGTGGCCCATTCAGAGATTTAATCACAGGTTATGTTTAAAAGTAGCCTGCATGTGTGCCACCTTATTAAACGTGCTTTTTCTAAGTCTATTTTTGGAGGATTTTAATCATGTTACCATTGGATTTGAAATTGGAACAGGTGAGCTGTAATTATGTGAGATCCTTTAAGAAGACTGAAAAGACCAGGGATGATCTAGCTCCAAACTCACATGATTTTTCACCCTCTGCTCTCACAGCCAGGGAAAAGCTATTGGGCTGGGGCAGGAGAGAGGCAGTGGAAATGGTGCCCAGGAGTCTGGTTGTTTCCAAAGAGGATTGCAGAATCAAGGACACTGTGGTAAGAGGATGAGCAGCAGCATACTCCATCCCCCATCAAAAATGACCCAGTCCCCAGGCAGAGTGGAGTTAACTTGAAGCTCCACTAAGAAAAAAGAATGGGACTTTTCTTTTCATTAGAGGGCTACAGCTAACAGGTGAGGAAATTTGGTAGCAGGTTGCAAAGTTAAAATCTTTATAATTGGCTTGGGATTCTCTTTGTTCCCACTCACTCTGCTTACTCGGGGACAATGTCTTACTCATAATAAACCTGTCCCTCATGTCACTTCATCCACTAGGAGGTAAAAGCTTTGCCAAGACTCCTTAGTATAATTCATGAGCCTGGAAATGGCTGAATATTAATAAATCATAAAGGAGTGCAGAGGCTGGTTTGGAGAGAAGAGTGCATGCAACAGTCAGCTATTGCTGTGTAACAAATTACCAAAAACCAAGCATCTTTTATCATTGCCCACTCATCATCTCAAAGCTCCTGGCAAGGGCCCAAGCTTAGCTGGGTTTTTCCGAGGTTAAAATCCAGGGGTCTATCAGCCTGCATGCCTTTCTGCAGACTTTTGCAAATGTATGTTGCGATGGAAGAATTTAGTTCCTTGAGGTCTGAAATTCCTGTTCTCTTGGCTGCCAGCCAAGGAGAGGTACCCTGCTCCTGAGGGTGCCCCATTACCATGCCAAGTGAGTCACTCCACGTGCCCTTGCACATTTGGCCTCTCGTTATGCTGAAAATGCCTCTTTTTAAAAATATATTTTGAGCCAGGTGTGGTGGTACAGGCCTTTAATCCCAGCACTCAGGAGGCTGAGGTAGGAGGAGCACTGTGAATTTGAGGCTGGCTAGAGCCACAGCGTGAGTACAAGGCCAGCCTGAACTACATACTGCGACCCTGTCTCAAAAAACTAGAGCCGGGAGTTTGGCTCAGTGGCTTAAGCACTTGCCTGGTGGGTGTGAGGTTGTGAGTTCGATCCCCAGTGCCACACAAAAAAAATTATTTTGAAGAGAATAAAACTGAAAGAAATAAAACAGAATAAAGACAATCAAAACAAAACAATGAACATAATACAAGACTTTAAAACAAGATAAAAGGAAACCAACAATGGCTACCATGATGCCTGTTGCTATCTTCAAAATAACTTCTTATACCATCAGACACAATAAAATCAAACAAAACAGAACAAGATAAAACCAGTCAGTACAAAACAATGAAATCAATACAGGACTTCCAAACAAGACAATAAGAATACAACAGTGGCTACCATAATGCATCTTGTTATCTTCAAAGTAACTGTTTATACCATCAGACATAATAAAATCAAGCAAAACAAAATAGAATAGTCAATCAAAACAAAACAATGAACATGATACAAGGCTTCAAAACAAGATTAAAGGAAATCAATAATGGCTCCCATAATGCCTCTTGTTATCTTCAAAATAACTGCCCATACCATCAGGCATAATAAAATCAAGCAAAACAAAATAGAATAAAATCAATCAAAAGAAAGCAAGTAAAGCAATACAGGGCTTCAAAGCTAGATAATAGGAAATCATAATGGCTACTATTAAACATTTTGTTATTTTCAAAATAGCTGTCCATGCCATCAAATATGATAAAATCAAACAAAACAAAACAGAATAAAAACCAAACTAAACAGAACAATGAAAACAATACAGAGTTTCAAAACAGGATATAGATTAACAATGGCCACTGCCTTCCCCTCTAGACATCTGCTCCCCTTTCATCATCACAACATCTATTGTGCATTTTGGATTCTACTAACTCCTTCTAATTTTTTATTCTAGGGAAATAACAGGATGTTTACCCATGTGACTGAACCATTTCACCCATAAGCATGATCTCAACTTGTATCTATTTACCTACAAGAGCCTCGAGGTTAGCTTTCTTTATAGCTGAGTAGCTTTCCATTGTATAGAGATGCCATATCTTTCTTGTCCATTCTGCAGCTTCCCTTACTTTTTTTCTGATTCCCTGTCACATAGAACAATGTTTTGTCTCCTTTGACTTTTAGTCTATGGATTCCCTTCTGAGTTAAATGTGTTTCTTGAATAAAGCATGTTGATGGATCTTGTCTCCTGATCCCCTCTGCCTATGTTTCTTTTTATTGGTGAATTGAGGCCATTCACATTAATGGTTATGGCCAACATGCACTGCCTTGTCACTGACATGCTATTTTCCTGCTGTTGACTGCCTACTTTTCCCCTCCATTCAATTGTCTGCGCTACTCAGTGATACCCCTCTGCTGCTGTCCCTGGAACCGTTGCCCTTTTTTCTCTCTCTAGAATGTCCTTCGGTATTCTTTGTAAGGTTGGTTTGGTGGTCATGAATTCCTTCAGTTGTTCTTTGTCATGGAAGCATCTTGTTTCTCCATTAATTTTGAAAGATAGTTTTGCAGTGTACATCAACCTGGGTTGGAAGTTGTTTTCTTTCAGGACTTGAAATACTTCGCTCCAAGCTCTTCTTGACTTGACGGTTTGTGTTCAGAAGTCTGTCGTGATTCTGATGGGTTTTTCTTATAGGTGATCTGTTTATTTTCCCTAACAACTTTTAATATTATGTTCTTGTGTTGAATTTCTGGAATCTTGATTATTGTATGTCAGTGTAGATTTGTTTTGGTTATGGCTAGCTGGAGTTCTATATGCCTCACTTATTTGTGTATCACATGCTTTTTCCATTTTTGGGAAGTTCTCTGCTATTACTTCTGTAAATAGAATTTTAGTGTCATTTGTGCTGACCTCTGCTTTTTCACTGACACCTATTATTCTTAAATTATTTTGCTTTGCATCATCTTGCAGTTGTTGAATTGTTATCCTGCTTCTTTGTTATTTTTAAGAGATCTGTCCCTTCACAATCGCAAGCTGCACACCTGTCTTCAAGGTCTGAAAGTCTATCTTAAGTTTCTTTCAAGTGATTTTGCCAACTTTCAATGGAGTTTTTAATTTCCTGAATACCTCAATGAATCTGTTTCATGCATTCTAAATTTCTCTTATATTGTTCATTCATGGTTTTCCTCATTTTCCTATGCTTTTCTATTTCTTTTATCTATGTCTTCTTTAGAGATGCTTAGCAATTCTTTTATTATGTTTTTCATTTCTTCTTTTACCTGAGATAGTATTTCTGTTCTAACTTCTTTTATAATTTCATGAAGCTGTCTCTACTTCAGTAGCCATCACTTCAGAAACTTCAGCTGTGGGACTCCCAATCTCTTCCATATTTTCATCTCCTGGTCTTGCTATGCTTGGGTTGGAGTCCAGGGACTGTCTTTTGCTTCTTTGTCTTGACATTTTCTTGGGTTCTTCCAAACAAGTGGATAATGGGGTCCCAGGCACTTCCCACATTCACAACAATTTCTCCTGAGCATGACTGTTAGGTTCTCCTGGGTTCTTCTGGCCAGTGCTGGTTATGGTTATCCAATGGTGGCCACTGGGTGCACTGGCGCAGGCTGGCTGCTGTTTTTCCCTGCCTGTGGTGGCTATCTGGGGTGGAAGAATTCTGAGGGCTGCTGGAGTGGGGGGCGGGGTAGGACCAGCTGCTGCATCCCAACCCAACCTGGTTATCTGCAGGTGGTGTCTCCCAATGGCTGCTGGAGTGTGTGAGGGAGCAGGGACTGTCTCTGCCTCCCAACCTGAGCTGGTTACCTGTAGGCAGTGTCTTCTGATGGCTGCTGGAGTGTGCCCTAGAAATGCCTCTTGCAAGTAGAATACCAAAGCTCTATTGAGCACTCAACTAATTAGGTCTGGTCCATCCAAGATAATCCTCCAGTCTTAAAGTCAGATGTTTTAGAACTTTAATTATGCCTGCAAAATCTTTTCACAGAATGCTCTAGTTTCATATTTGATTGGATAACTGGGAAAGAGTGTGTGTCCCCCAAGCAGCAGGAATCTTGGAGAACAAGACTGGAATTTTTCCCATCACAACACACACGTACCTATAATCATGTCTTCTAGGCTCCAGAGGGTACTAACCATGGATAGCCCTTCTAGAATTTTCCCTTTAGTTGCACCATGAGTGTCAGACCTTGTGAGCCCTGCTGTGTGTTGAAGGGGTCTTTTCCAGAAAATGTTTTCCAACTCCAAATTAATGCTGATCTATCCCTTTGCCAAGCACTCAAGGTACATCGAGCCAAGGATTGGATGTACAAAATGCGATGGACAGGCTAAAGAAGTAGGTCCTACCGTGGGACCCAGCTATGAGGCTCAAGAGGCTTGGATGAGGAAATAAGGGTCATTGGCACCAAGATGAAAAAAAGGCCAAGACAGGTGTATCAGTGTCCACTAGAAGAACAGATTTATTATGGTATTTATTAATATATCATATATATAATATATAGAGAATTTACTACATAGGCTAACAGTGGCTGCCTGTGGAGCCAGGTATAGAAGAATGCAAAGTGATCATCTGTACACTAGAGTCTGAAGAATTCAGTTGAAAGCAGAAGGCTTAGAGCTTGCTGGAAAGTTCAGTGCAAGCCTATGTTTGAAAGTAGAAGGGTCAGTGTTTTAAGACTGAAGAGTCTGTGCTGGGAACCTGAAGACCAAAGGCCAGGAGCTTGAAGTCCATGGCAAAGATCAGAGCTCCTCTGAAGAGGCAAAAGGACAGACCTTCTTTCCCATATTAGTCCATCCAGGCTGTAAGCCTATTGGTTGATGCCCCCACATCGGGGGTGGAACTTCTTTCGTCAGTTTAAAGCCTACATGTCAGTCATCCACAGACACACCCAGAACTGTGCTCCATTCATGCACTGGGCATTTCTTAATCCATCTAAGTTGATATCATGATTAACTATCACAATGGGCACAGAAGGAAGAAATTAGAATGAGGAAGAAGGCAGAAAACTATGCAACAAAATGCTGGGAAGCAGGAGGGCAGGTAGTGGTTTAAAATTCCCAGCTTTTGCTATCATGTCCTGACTATGAAAGTGAGCCTTGATTTCTTTTAACAAACCAAGGACAAGTAAGTAGAATGGTGTGAATTCAGGGCTCCGACAGGCCATGCTCACAGCTGTCAGCCTCCTGCCACAGCCTGCTCCTATTTAATGGAGCCCAGGTCCCTGGGAAGGACTGTGTCTAGATCTAATATTGTGTCCTCATACCGGTTCACTTGGCTGCATATACTTTCAACAGAATTTTTAGTCTCCTGGATATCTCTTTGAGTCTCTTTCATGGATTCCATTTCGTTCCTATGTTGGGCATTCCATCTTGGTTTCCATCATTTTCCTAAACACCTCTTTTTTTTCCCTTTGGTACCAGAAACCTCTATTTTTTTAATCTGTGTCTACTCTAGATTCACTGAGCAAATTTTTCATTATGATTGTCATTTCTTTTTATACCTGAGAGATTATTTCTGATCTGATTATCTATATAAACTCATTCATCTGGTTTTTTTCCTTTGCTTCTGTGTTTGTAACTTTCTATTTTGTATTTTAATTTGTTTTCTGTGTTGATGCTTATAAATTACTTATTATAGGTACTTTATCAATAGTATTGAGGCCTCCCTAGGAAATGCCTCTTCCTCAGAGATACCACATAAGTGTAGCTAGCTCTTGGCCATTGTGTCTGTCTCAAGACCCTACCTTTCCAATTTATTAGGGTTGAGAAGTTGCTATGTATTTGACCCAGCACCCAATCCTTTGGTCCTGGACTATGGTGATGATTATGACCCCAGCCAATCGCAGTGTTGTCATACAAGGGAGAAAAACTGATTACAACAGTTATGACACTCTGGCTGATATAGTTCAATTAGCAATAACAATAGCACCAAGCATAGCCCAGAAACTGATGAACTGTAGTAAATATCAATTTGGTACTTTAACCATAGAAGCAAGATCTACAGTTATTTAACAAAATCCAACATAAACCAGCAACTTATGTACAATGAGTTTCCTCTTAGTAGAGTGATTTTACCCTGAGGGGGAGATTTAAGAGGGATAAGGGAAAAAATAGAAAAATAAGTGAAGAGAACTATAGTAGAAACAAGCCTAAAGGAAAAAGGAAGATCACCCAGGATTTGAGAAACTGGAAAAGAAGACAGTAGAAAAAGAATGAAGAAGAAAGCAAAAGAATATCAAAATGAACAAGAAAGACTGAAGATAATGTTTACTCACATCAAAAATATCCAAAAAGGCATTTGAGGAAAGAGAAGAAAAAAAGACGAATGAAACAAACTAAAAGTAAAAAATTATACACAAAACAACAGAAAAAAAAACCAAGCAAATAAAACAATGAAATTCCTCTGGATTCCAGTTGTGTGGTAGTGACCAAGTCAGAGCCAAAATGTATGCTGTATAACCCCACCGAGTGTGCAGTAGGATTGGTGCTGGCTGTGGTACTGATCTTGGCCTCCAGGAGTAGGGGCTATGGACAGTGTCTTCAACCAGGAACTCCCTGGGTGTCATCAGCAGCCTGCCCACATCTCCTTGCCCTGTGTGTCTCCCTGTGGCTCACCCAGTTCTGTAGTGCCCTTGCACAGCCCCCCGTGTTCCACTTGGCTCACACGTCTCTCTCCTCTCTCATGCCACTGGGAGCAAGGCAGGGAGAGTGGTGCTGTACAGCTCACTACCCTTAGCGCAGGCACTGTGATTCCGCCCCTTGTTTTCACTAGAGATTCCAGTAGCCTATGATGTGTGAGAAAAAAAAAATCAAAAATCAAAAAACCAAACTGGTGGCCCATGAGGGAGAGAGCAGCTTCCTGGTCACTTGCCCCTGTGGTGTGTTGCCAGTGAAATTTGCTGCCAGGCTGCAGTGTCTGCCATGTAGAGGAAGGCAAAAGAGGCAAGGGGTGGCGTACCCCATATCTATGCTACGTGGCTTGAGTTTGCCATGCTATTGTGGTTCATCAGCTTTTTGGAAACTTCCTAGAATGGCGGTTCCTCTGCAGTACACCAGGGGAAGTCCTGCAGGCTGTGGGCTCCTTTGCCATTTTATACAGTGCCATGCCTATGTTTTCTTTGATCAGCAAGTCTCTTATTTCAGGTTGATTTTGGCTTTGGGATGTATGTCCCTTCTTTTCTTCCAATTGCCTGTGTTCTCAGTTGATTTTCTCTGAGTAACTCCAACACAGTTCCTCCTCCATGCAGCCACATTTAACCTCTCAATCAGGACCCTGCGTCAGTATAGAAACAAGGGTAAGTGGGGGCCAGGTAGAATGCTGACATCTATGATTAGTGAAGTTTGGGGGTTACTGGGCTCTGGGCTCTCGTGAATGTTCTCTGCATAGAGGGAACCTGGACAGTTGACACACACAGCTCACACCTGTGCCCACCGTGGCCCTGTGATGATGGAGCCATGGCCCTGAGCTTTCTTTCAGTCTGTGAAGCAGACCATGTAGGAAGGTGGTTTGCAAACTCAAAGAACTTTCAAGACAGATAGTTTTCCTTGTATTCAAACTACAGTTAATTTAGTCCCCACAGAGAGCCAGCTGTGGCACTGGGGTGCTCTCCATGACAGCTGGACTCGCCTCTTGCTGTCTCCTTCAGACCACAGTAATGTGGCCAGGTGGGTTGTGGGCTTCCCAGGAGAGGCTGGGAAAAAGCCCAGCACTCTCTCAGCATCCTGGCCAGGAAGGGGGCCTGGGTGAGTGCGATAAATCCCTGCCTCTCAGACACTGTCCACTTGTGTACTGTGGCTGGCATTGCCCTCTGTGGACTAAGTTGGATAAAACAGCCCTTTTTCCCAGCATACCTGTGACCAAGAAACCCCAGCCCACCCTGTGGATTCCAAGTCCACCCATCCACTCAGGGACACATAGCAGAAAAGCCATTCTGTGCACACACTAAAGAACACAGAGGGAAAGACTTAGGAGGAAACTCAGGCAATATTGTAGAGGTAGGGACCCAGGAGTTTCTAAGTGAATTCTCACTCTGCAGAAACCCACCTTCTGTGAAGACCAGGGGAAATCTCCACTCTCTGTTCGGGTGCTTGTTAGCTCACAAGCAAGGAAGCCCATTATTTACAGTTGTGAGGCCTGACCTCCCTTTGGCAGACCTCCCTCTGCTTGGTGTTAGCATAGCACAGCCTGAGTCACCTCAGGGGGACTCCTGGGGTCCAGCTGTCCTCCTGCACACAGATTGCTGTAGGCTCACTGCTTTTACTCCCCAAAGTTCATATGCTGAAGCCTTTGCCCCCAATAATAGGATTTAGAGGTGTGATCTTCGGGAAGGAGTTAGTTTCAGATGGGGCCCTCCTGACAGGACCGGTGACCTCATGAGAAGGGGCCAGTCCTCAGAGTCAGCTCTAGCTGCACCTCGACTTCTGTAGAGCTAGACAGTGAGCAATTTGTGAGAGACCATGTCTGGCTCCTGCTCACACTCCCTGCTCGGTGCTCAGCTCTTTCCCATCAAGGGTGTTAAACCACCACACTGAGAAGGTCGTGGATTAATGCTGGACCCAGACATGTGCATGCCTTAAAGCAGAGTAGTCTGCTATCAGAAGTGGGGTTGCTGGGAATATTGAGGAAGACACGTTTTCATCAGGGTCACTTGAGAAGGAAGACAGACCTTGGGGGTGAGGGGTAGAGATGATCCTCTCATCCCTTTCCCTCCTCCTAGCTGCCACTCCACCATCCTTCCCTCTCCTATACTTGTCCACCATCCTACCATCCTACCCACTTCACTGCCCCTTTGGAACTCAGTGGTAGATATAGTTCACAAGACACACTAAGACCTTTGTAAGAATTTCAACTAAGCATAAGGACACATGATTGAAACAAACAGGGCACCTAGTGTGACTCTGATCACATGGCCCTGGCAAGAACCTGGTGCAGAGACTGCCAAGTGAGTCCTGGCTTCTTTCCATAGCCTGGGTCAGGCTTGGGGACAAGGATGCTGGGTGACCAAGCCCACTGAAAGAGCCACTTGGTCATCACAGGGTTGTCTGGAAAGTGGTTGCTGCTAGGGTCTTGTTTCTGTACTAGCCTGGCTCAGAGCACAGCTCAGTAAACCATAGCAACATCGCTAAGCTATTTTCTAGAGAACTCAAGTCACAGTTTAAAGAAAGAGGTTGACTATGAGTACACTTATAAGGAATCAATGCTGTTCCTCTCTAAAGAGGCAATTCTTTAAAAAAAAAAAAGAGTTATCCAAAAATGGAGCAGTAGTCACAATGGGATATGACATTGTAACTCTAAACCCAGAATAATTCAATTATCCTTGAAGGTCACAGTGTTTTTCCCCCTCACATCGTGACTATTCAAAACCAAATGCTTCTTGTTCTCAAAAAGCAGATTGACAGCATACAGAAGTTTATAAAAAGATCCTGGTCCCTAAGTGAAATCATTTGGCCACCCATCCTATTGAGTCTACATTCAGACTTAAGTCACTTTTACCCATTAAGAAAATGTCATGATCCATTCCCCTTCTTCTTAATTTTCTCATCCCAATTTGTGTTTTATCTTGCAAAATGTCAAACAAATTAAGTGCATGAACTTCTGGTATGCACCAGAAAAAGAGACAGACAATATACACCCACTTCTATCCTCAAACCTTGAATTACATTAAGTTTAAACTAAAACAACCATCCAAACCCACAGCCCAGGGCAATGAGGTCACCGTGGAGGGACAGCAAGAGAAGTATGGTCTTGGCAGGCTGGTGGCCAAACAGACTGGGCTGATTGCCAGCCTTGGGACCAAACTTAGCCTGAAGGTTTAAATCTCAGTGGCCTGTGACCAAGCAGCAGTTAGTGTCACTCAACTCACATTAGATTTGATGAGCTGACAAAAGATTCCAACTCTTTCTGTTTGTATCAGTCAGTGTTCCCATTGCTGGGACACAATTCCCAACACCCACAGCTTAAAAGAGGAGGGATTAGGGTTAGAGTTTTAGCAGTTTTGAAGTTTCAGGCCTTGTACCTGGGTCATTGATCCACTTTGGATCTATTTTTGCATGGGATGAGACATAGAGATCTAGCTTCAGTCTTCTACATATGGATATTGTATTAGTTTTGCCATTGCTGAGACACAATACCTGACATTCACAATTTAAAGGAGCAGAGGGTTAATTTGGCTCACAGTTCAGGGAATTTAGTCCATGGTCAGCTCAGTCCAAGGCAGAAACATCATGGTGGAAAGGCGCAGTGGGGCAAAGCTGCTTAGTCCACAAGGGCAGGAATCAGAGTAAGGAACAATATCAGAGAAGGATGGGGGAGGGACCAGATGGAAACCCCAATGTCACACGTCTGTGACCCACCTAGGCATACCCGGAAGTACTTTACCAGTTCCCCAGGGAGCTCCAAAGCCAATCAAGTTGACTATCCAGTTTAATTGTCACACTCATGTATCTGAAAAGCAAATTACTCATTTGCATTTCATATTAAACTGACAGTTTCATGTTTGGGGGAAGGGAAGAATCATCTCACAGATCAATACCTCCCACAGGGAATCATTTTAACACCATCACATGAAAATGGACTTTGCTAGGTGGTCAGTTTTCCTATCAACCACTGACTGGTGCATTTTGTGGCAGAAATTGCAGATAATGCCAGTGGGAGGGAGGATGTCGCTTCCCCTTGCACTGGCATTGACTGGACACACCCAGGGAGATAAAATAGCCCAGCGTAGGGTGGGGCTCACAGTTTGTGGTTTTAGTATCCTAGTAGAGTCAGTGGTGGATATTTCTCAAATCAGGCCTTGGTCTTATTATTGGCCTGCTTATTTAACACTGACACAATGGGTTTACTGTGTAAAGGATAGCACGTGCATATTGTATTTAGTTAACATTCGGGTGCAAAGGAAGGTTTCTAAAACCCTTTGATATTCACTCAAGGGCTACACCCTTTGGAACAAGACTTTTGATAAAAATGCTTGATTTCCTATGACTTGGGCCACACAAGATAAATTGGACAGTGGGACCATTGGTGTCAGCAGGTAAACACCCCAAGTTTGAGCACTCACACTGGATGATTTTGTGGGCACTTGGTCTCAGCTTGCCTCACTTTTGACCTTGGTTCTACTCCAAGTATGTGATGTCATCCATTGAATTATCCAGTCCCATTTGGCTCAGCCAACTTGCCCAGTTGCTGGTCTATTCAGTCTGGGGTATGGGGGTCCTCACACATATTTTATAGCACATGTGTATTTGTCCATAATCAACCCAGTAAACACTGTTTATCATCTGTCTATCCATAATGTATGTTTTATATATGTGATATGATCAAAAAGTGAATAAATTTTTAAAAACTTGTTTCAGTAAAAACACATTGCACTTAATCTCCTCAAAATACCCACACGCGCGCACACACACACACACACACACACACTTCAGTACACTTATCCCATTGTTCTTGCCACTTCCTGAAGCAACTCCGAAGTCCTCTCATAAGTGCTTTTAGCTGCACTGGCCTGGCTGTCTCCATGTCCTGAATGGATCCCAAACATTTCTCTTTCATGATCATTTTGACTTTAGGTAAAAGCCAGAAGTTTCATGGTACCAGATTCAGTGAATAAGGTGGACGAGACTACTTCGTCATGTCTTTACAAACCTGCCTTTCCGTTGCAGTGCACTTGGCAGCGCAATTCCTATTTGTTGATGACACTTTGTAAAGACATTAAGGAAAGAAGTCTTCCAGCACCGCTTCCTAAAGTGGCAAGAATGATGGGAGTGTGTTCAAAGCAAAGGGTAGTATTTTGAGGGCATTCATGGCAATACGTCTTTTGAAATAAATAAATCATCCATGGACTACTAAAATAGTATGCTTATAATTTTCTTCTGGGCACATTACTTTGCAAACGTCTCGGGAAAAGTGAGACTGCCTTTATGACAATGCAAATCGCAATGTTGACAAAAGTCCTAAAAGAGATCGCTCTTTTGAGTATGGCTCCTGTGGGGTCAGAATGCCTGGATTTGGAGCCTGGTGCCACCCCATTTGTCCTCTTTGGGTAATGTTGGGCAAGTTCCTTTACCTCCAAAGCCTCAGGTTGCTCATCTGTAAAATGGAAATAGTAAGACTATCTATCTGGAGGGGTTTGGGTGAAGTTTAAATGAGACCCTGTGTGTGTGACACATCACAGGCCTGGCCCGACTCCACCCTCTGCTGTCACTGTCCCAAGATCCTTAACATTTTGCATAGCGCATTTTCATTTGTTCCTGAGAGAGGACTGGGATTTGCTTTGGAAGGAATGACCATTTTCCAGGGAGAGCTTTGCAGCTCCACAAATTTCTTAGCTGGTTCCATGCCCAGCCAGTGTTTGCTAAGATTATCGATCATCTCTGTTGGTTTCATTATTTCAAAGCTCAATACACAGCCAGAGTTTATTAATTACCTTTAGCACATAAACCACCCACCAACACTATTAGGGCTCTGAATTATTTAGTAATTATAAAGCTAAGTTAGAGATTGAGAGGCCGGCCTGAGCAAGCCCAGGAGTGTGGTCTCTGGAGGCCGGGGACTGCGCACTGAGTCATGGCCCTGCTGGTTGTGGGGAAAGAGGTCAAGATTGTCCTTCAACCTTCAGAAGCTGGATCAAAGCGGCAGTTGCTCCCCTGTAACTTTCACAGTGGCGCTGAAGTGTGAGGCCGGTAATGAGGGGAAATCAAACAGTCATTGCCAGCAGCAGCAGCTTCAGAAGCAGCCATTCCCAGGGAGGAAGCTGGGAGCCCTGTCACCTGGTCCCCAGGAAGATGAGCACCATGGCTGCCCGCTCTGTTATCACCTCCCAGCTGCCCAGGTTCAACTGGGGACAGAAGCACTGGGCGGTAGGGAGAGGAAGAGGCAGCATGAGGGCCTGGCATTCGAGCTCACAGGAAGAGGGTCAGCTCCCCACTGGGCACCAGGCTTGGGGACAAGGAGAATAAGGCAGACTGTGGCTCTGGTTCTTAGAAGGCTTCCGCTTACAGATTCTTTTCTTGTTTGCTTAAAATATTTTTAACAAAATAAAAATAATGCCTGTTTGGGGAAGAAAGTTGGGATTCCCTTTGGAAAGAGCAACCCTATTATAGGGAGAACATGGTTACCAGCAACGGCTGGGGCAGCAGAGGGAAAGGGTTTTGAGCAGAGGCCTGCCAGGATCCAGCTGATTTTCACCTTTGCAATTCTATTATTATTGTTATTGTTGTTGGTTGGTGGTACTGGGAACAGAACCTGGGGCCTTGCATTGCGCTGCATCCCAGCCTTTTTTTGTTTTTATTTTGAGACAAAGTCCTGCTAAATTGCACCCAGACTCTGCTCAAACTTGCAATCTTCCTGCCTCAGCCTCCCGGAATAGTGAAATTACAGTCACCCAGCATCATGACAGGCTCTAGCCAACGTTTTGAAAGGGCCTCTGTGTGTGTTCAGGATATATTTTCAGGGGTCACAGAGTGGTGAGTTGGGAGCAATTGAAAAGAAGGCAGCCTGGATGAAGAAGAGGGAGGTAGGAGTGGTTGTTGGATTCTGAAAGAGTTAAAAGAACTAGTCATGGAAAGAGGACAGACATGGTGACCCTAAGCCTGGAACCTAAACAAAGGGGAGGAAGGCCTGGCCATGACCAAAGCTGGGGCCCCTGAGGATAGGGGGAAGGCAGCATGTGCGTGGCCAGCTGGGACGGGGCTAATTGGCTTTCTGTCTCTCTGTGCCTACAGAGTGGGCCCACAATGAAGGTGTTAGAATGCACAAGTGCTTATAAATTAGGGTTGATTAAGTGACATCAGGTCTAGACTTGTATCAGAGTGCAGCAAGGTCAGGTTGGGTTTGAAATATTTATTACATACCCAAGCAGGGAAGTCCCACTGGCATTCTAATACATGAGCCGGGAGTTCAAGGGCTACAGATACAAATTTGGCCACTGGGTATTTTAAAATGAGTGAGCAAACAGAAAAGACCAAGTCCAGCTGGGCAGTGGGAAATCACAGACTCTGAGGCACCAGCAAAGATGGGAAAAAGCAAGAGACAGCCAGTGGGAAGCCACACAAAGACAAATGGTCAAGGGGGTAGGAGACACCTGTGTGTGAGCGCCCACACATGGGTCAGGGTGGTACTCTTGATAACTACTTTAATTGAAATAAGAGACTCTTGGAGAGGTGATGGGATTGTGGGGATGCTAACCTCATCCCTGGGTTACCTCACCAATGAACAAGCTGTTAGGAGGTGGAGTCTACCTAGAGGAAGTGTGTCCTGGGACTGTGACTTTGAGACTATACGTGATCCTTGGACCCTTCCTCTCTAATGCTTCTCTTAGTCTCTGTTGCCTGACCACTGTGACTTGAGCAGCTCTGCTCCACAACACCCTTGCACCACAATGTTCCTGCCTGGGAGCCAGCTAACCATGGACTGAACCCTCTGAAATCATGAGCCAATCAAAACCCCCATCTTTTAGGCTATATTATTAGACTGTGTCTGTCAGACGTTTTGTGCCAACATAGAAAGCTAACTAATACAGTCAGCAATGTAGGATGCACTTGCCAGGGATAACTTCCACTGGAGGGTCTGGATGTGGCATAGTGTGGGGAGAGGGTGGAGTTCTAGTCAGGATGAGTTGGAGAGAGGCAGAAGGAGGAGATGGGAGAGGCAGGTAGGGATGGGTCCAAGAGGGAGTTTTGCTGTCCAAGGGAGAAGGGGAATAGAGGGAGGGGCCATTGGTGGAACTGGAAGCAAGCAAAGATTTTCCTTTTAGGATGGAGCAACCACAGCCAATGGGAAGGAACTGAAGGAGGCTGTAGAAGGAGAGAAATGGGAAGTTGGGAGCTCCTTACAGGAAAGCAGGAGGAACCAGGGGCAGGGTTAGGCTGCAGATGGGACCTGCCAGCTGTGGATGTTTCCTTATGAAGTTCAGCACATCCCAGGGAAAGAAGAAGCAGGCTCTTGGGCTTACAATGAGAGGAGAAGGCTCTGGAGAAGTAAAGAGAGAGGACAAGGAGAGTGCAAGAGTGGACCGTTGACTCATGCTCCCTCTCCAGTCCCTACGCGGTGGATTCTTAAAGGATTTTGAACACACGAGCACTTATAGATTGGGACCTATGACTGCCACCCAAGCCCACACTAGCAAGTAACAGTGCCAGCCCAGTTAGACTCAGTTGGCAGCTGCAGGGAGCTGGTAAGAGCTGAGGCCAGGGTGGTCAGCTCTCTGTACTGGTCTCCTTGGGCTCAATCTGGGCATGCCACTGACCACTAGAGAAGGAATTGGTGGAAAACACATTGGCCTAAATCAGTTAGCTTTCTTATTTTAAACTAAGTCCAACAGTAGTACCTGTCCCACAGAGACACTGCCACAGTTCACTGGAAGAATGCGTGTAAAGTGCTTAGCACACGGTAATCCAAGACTGAGTGGTAGTGCTTGTAATTACTCTCAAGTATTCTTATATCAGTAAGAAGCTGTAGTCCATAAATGGTTGGTATGGCAAAACATCTTGAATGATCCCGGTACATGGTGACAGGAGTCACCACTGAGTTCCAGGGTCTCACCTTGAGAACAGTAGAAATAATGAGATTTTTGTCAAGGGCTTACAGAAATGACTGGATTCTGGGACCCAAACTTACAGGCACTAAACTCACAAAAGACTGATGTTTAAACCAGAAAACCAATTTAGGAAAGAATTTATTGAGGGAACAAAGCTATGATGAGCAGCTTGTTAAAGAGCTTGATATCTGAGCCCCAGCACCTGAGTGGGGTAAAGTGAATGAGTATAATCTGTCATGTATGCTTACCATAGACTACATCTCCTGGCTAGATTGAAACCTTCCTGTTGGTGGCCAGGGTAACCCGTTCGCTAACACAAAAGAGGACTTGCATGTTGATTTCATAGGACCAGACTCCTAGGTAGCCCACAGACAGCCAGCCTTCCTGGATCTTCTACCTATTATTCCTAGGTAAACTGTTATAGAACATTAGGAGCCATTGAAACTGGAAGTTGACCACACGTGCAGGGCTGGGGCATGGCCAACCCAAGCACCCAGGGCAAGCCACATGAAGAAACTACTTCAACCCAGAGAACACCTAGCCCCAAGACAATCCAAACAGTAGGTTGCTAGGACAACAGGGTATCATATGACATTAAGTTGCTAAAAGATATAAATAAATGCACCTACAGTGAGGGCGCAGTTTCTTTCCTCCCATCAAGACAAAAAGGTCTCTGCCTGACCCCAACTTTCATCTCTTCTTTATTTTCTCATCCTCTTGCATTCCTTCACACCAAGAAACTAAAGAACCATGAGGGTCACGGCAATAGCATTTTTAGCGTGCAGGCAGCGTTGTCTAAGGGTCTGGATTGGGGCTGTATCCATCTTGGAAGATGCACTTTTTCTCACAACTTCTGCAGATGTTACTTCATGTGTTGGTTAATGAGTTACCAGTTTAGCTCTCAAAGGGCAGCCCTGAATCTCTGCTCTATATTGATTGCCCTACACATCCCTTTTAATTTATGTGTTTACATTTCTTTGTTTAATAATTAACCTCCTCTCCCCCTCAAAAGAGCTAAGCTGTATTTTCACAGGGAATTTGCCATTTACTTCATAATCCACACATTAAATTTAAGAAAAACAAAATCCATATGTTCCTCACTTATTTACTTTGAACCCATCAAAACATTTTAACATCTGCCTAATGCCTAAGGATCATTTGATGTTTCTTAATAGGCTCTTTAAAAGCTTTCCTTCCTCAAGAAAACAAAAAGATACAGGTGGCTGTACTTTATGAATGGGAAATAAACCAAAACACCAAACTTCTGTTGCTTTGGACAGATTTTGGACTAAATTCACTCCTCCCCTCCCTGTTTATCTTGCAGTCCACCCATCTGCCTACAAAACCATGCTGTTCTTGGGGCCACTTCTTCCAGATTTGAGGAGACAGCCATGAGTCACAGGGAAGTGTCTCCAAGGGTGTAGATCCTTCTGTTCCTCAGGGCAAGTCTCAGAGCCCAGGGCGGGACATGCCCAGGCTCCTCCTGCAGATTCCCCCCCACCCCGCCAGAGTACTGTCCCCAATCAGGGTGGAGCACTGGTGTCAGCCTGTGGTTACCACCAAGGGGAAACCAAGCTACCTTCCTAGTTCCCACCTTGTCCAGGACAAAAAGTTTGCTGTGGTCCACCATCCTGTCAATGGTCACAACCACTCCCAACAACTCAACACTGTCCCCTCTGTCATCAGGAAATTCTGGTGCCACTAGGCAGTAAGTGGCAGTCACTCTGTGTCAGGGTAAGAAATGAAAATTGAGAAGGAAGGTAGAGCATGGGAAAGATTTCAGAATGTGGAAAGAAATCTGGGGAGGCCGAGATAATGGTGTCCCTCTCCAGACTTGGGATGGAAGCCCGAGTCAGTGAGATGGATGAGGGTGTCTCCAGACCACACTTTGAGCCACATTCAGGGCCAGAAGCAGAGCCCATCAGGAGGATGTAGAGACAGAAAGACCCCTGAGGGACACTGGCATGGTGAGATCACCCTCCGATTTAGGTGAGATGGCACCCTGGGGAAGGCCCTCCAAAAGTTACAAACTTCTTCACCTATAAATGCCTGATAATAACAGAGCCAGAGCATCCCAGCCTGCATTTTACCACATATAAATTCTCTTTCAAATGACTTACAGCTGCTTTTAATGCCTTCCTAAGAGCTGCTTTTGGAAATAAAAGGCTACTGGAGTGTTTCAAATATATATATTTTAATGCATTACCTGGAATGTCTCAGAATTATCCTGACAGAGCTCGGAAAGCAAGCTAGAGGAATGGTTTTCCATCCCAGCAGTCTGGATTTTCTGGTGCCCAAGAGACAGCTCTGAGGAAGGCTTTGGGTTTCTGCCAGGTAGGTGCTTGAGTCTATGCCAAAGAGATAAATACTGGGCTTCAAATAAAGCAGATGCTTAACAGGTCTGTTCTGCTCCTGAGATCTCTGTTTAATTGTAGCTATTGCTGACATTATTGTTTTTGGATCTTCTCTTTATCTAAGCAGAGTGACAGTGCCACATACCCATCTGTCTTCAGCAGACCAGGGTACTCAATGGATCACGTGTCCCCATTGCTGTTGCAATGGACATGGGCAACAGAAAAGAGATCACTTGTTGTGCTTGTCAGGTTCTGTTGCTGTGGGAAAAAAAAGTTTGAAGGAAGAGAGGTTTATTTTGGCTCATGGTTTGGGAAGCTTCAGGCCATGGTTGGCCAGCTCCAAGGCAAAAATATCATGATGGAAGGGTGTGGTGGAAGAAAGCTGCTCGCTTTGTGGCAGCCAGAAAGAAGAGTGAAAAGGAAAGATCCAGGGAGAAAGAGGCCAGGGATGCGGTCCCCAAGATCACATCCTCATGATACTGTCTTCAGTTAGGCTTGCCCGCTCCCATTGCCTTCCAGTAATGCCATCAAATTATGGTCTCTGAAGTCAGAGCTCTCATGATTCAGTCATTTCCCCTAAAGTTCATTAGCTGGCAACCAAATCTTTAGTTTTGGGGGGATATTTCAAACTTAAACCGTAATACTCATCATGTAGCTAAAAGCTAGCACTTCCTGGAAATGAGAAGTTTCTTACAACCCCTTCCCCATCTTCCCTGGGACCTAGGTCATTCCCTGAAGTACATATCAAGTGTCCTGGCTCTTTGCTTTTGCCTTCCAACTTGTACTGTTCTTACCATCTCACTCTCAGGCCTATCCTTGGGGGTCACTCTGTCCCTCGTTTAACTGTCGTGTCCTAGAGCCTGACTTCAAAGTTTTATGTCCATTAAAAGGATCACAGACATCTGGTCAACCAACATGTCCTTGGCCAAAGATGAGTAGATTTCCCAGGGTTACTGATTATGAGAGCTAAAATAGCACTTTGCTGCCTAATTCAGAAGTGTCACCGAAACAGTAGATACAGTACAAGTGTAAATTCCAAGTGTTTTATAGTCACTTTCTCTTTACCTGGACAAAATGTCTGACACCCACCATTTTAAAAAAGAGAAGATTATTTTGGGTCATATTTTTAAGCCATGGTTTGCTGACTCCAAGGCAGAAATGGTGTGGTAGAAGGGTCTGGTGGAGGAGAGCTCCTCACTGCATGGTGGCCAGGAAGCTGAGACAGAGAAGAGGAGCTGGGGAGAGAAACACACCTTTCCAGGGCACACACCCAGTGACCCATCTTCTGACCTTCCCCCACCTCCAGCAGCACGCACTGCTGCTGGACTCATTCATAGATGAATCCACTTAAGAGTACAGTGCCCCCATGAGCCAATCGCCTTCTCCAAGCCCTGTCTCTGAATACATGAGCCTTTTGGGGGGCATTCTAGACCTAAGCCATATCAGCTAAAGATGCTAGCTATTATAAGGTGGGATAAGCTACAAGTAGGTAGGAAGAACCTTTTTAATTCCTCCAAATCACCCCAAGTCATTAACCACCTACATCATATATGTAAACTGTTCCAACTCCTGACAGGGTTTGAAACAAGCAGGTGAGCTAAACTCAAATTACACAAACATGGGAAAGCCTGAGGCAAATGCTCCTCTCAGGCTGAGAATGATCAAAAGTGACAACTAGGAACACGGTTGCACATAGAAACTGCAAGCCAGCAGTTTACCTGTGACAAGCTTCTCCACTCAAGTCCGTCAAAACACCTCTTGGATGATCTCTGTGAATTTCTATGCAGAAAGCAATGTCTGAAATGCAGTAGGTGTTCAATAATGTTGGCCACTAATAAAATTAGAAGCAGGATCACTGATATGAGGAATATGTTTGGAAACCATGGGGATATGGTCCCCATGCACCTTATCCACGACACGTATCATAATTAGGGAATCCTATTCCTGTGTCCCAAAGTGTGGGCCTCATTAGTGAATCCAGGTGTCATCCTCCAGGTGGCACTCACAGTCTCATTGGACAATGCCAAGAAACAACTGACTGCCTACAGCACAGCTCAGGGACCCCAAACTGGGTCCTTCCTCCCAGGTCCACTGTAAATTTCTTGCCCTGCATACAAGGTTGACTCATCCTTCTCTACTTTCATTCTCCCTCTTCTAAACCACAAGTGAGACCCAGACAGCTTGAACACCATGTTGTAAAGCCATCACCCACACACATAACTTCTGACAATTTTGTTTACTGTGGAGTCCAAAAAAACACTTTTACTTCACTTTATAACCACCTGTGCCTCTACCCTCCGTACTGCGTCCTGTCCCTGCCCTGCCCACTGTGGGGCCCATTGCAGTTCTCTCTAGAATATTCCACAAGTCTGTGCATGCCCACAGTGACATTTCCCTGGCTGGTCGTCTGCATTTTCTGACCAGCGTGTGTTCAGCCTCTTCTTCTCCACACAGACGCAGGGTCACAGCTGCCTCCAAGCTGTTCGGTACCATTGGTTTTTCTCTACAACCTCAGAGAGATGTGCCTCTACTCCTTGTCTGAAGTTCAGTTCCTGTCTGGATCTTTCTCTGTGCATCAGTCCTTAGGTAGTATGGGAATTAATGTTATCTTAATTTTATGAATTCTTTTCTTAACAAAATACAGTGATACTTTGATACTCATTATTAATTGGTTCCAGGAGGCATTAACAAAATGACAAGTACCAAACCAACTGCTTGGGCTGAAAAGGGTAGGTAGTGAGTCACAAGGCAAGTTCTAGCTTGCACATTGAGTGCCAGATGATGGTACCAAGCAGAATTTTTCATCTAAATGCCTCGAGTACCAAATTTGATGAGATTCAAAGCAGTCAAGTACCAAGGTTTGGCTGTTATAATCTTGTCAAAGGCACACTATTTTTTATAGACTATAGACACGTTCAATTTAACTCTGTGATATTTTCCTTTAACAGGGTCTTTTGGAATTTTTTTAAAAAATGTACTCTGGTTAGTAGTTACAATCTCTGGAATTCCAGATCTCATATGACTCATGCCAGCATTTGCAGTAGTTGTCTCTCTAGTTCCAGGCATGCACATGAGGAAAGCAATAGAATGACAAGGTGCACACCAGCTGCTGACACAGGAGCCGTGGGGCTGGAGGCAACAAGCCAGGTACAGAGCGTACCAGATGGTAGGAAAGCTGGACTACCATCTTCATTTTTGCAACTAGCTACAAAGTCTTAGGGAAGGCGAGTCCTCCGCTCTGTTCCAAAGTTCCAATCTGCACAAATCCCTAGGCCCACACTATTCCGTCCCCACTTCCTGGAATATGAAGATGAAGATCCAAGAAAGGGAAATCACCTTTGGCTCTTTGGAGAGTGTTGACACATAAATCCAAGTGCAAGGCTCTGTTAATATCTCTGTGCTAGCGACCTTGGGCGACCCACCTCTCAGCCCTCCTCCTTCTGTTCCTCAGCCTCCTCAGCCACCTGATGGTTGTTGTGACATATTTACCATCTAGCTGTCTGTTAGTTTTATCATATGGCTTTTCACCATCTGTTGTGTGCTTCTGTGGGTGATGTTGCTCTTTACAAGGTAAGGTTCAGCCAGCTACACGTTAGGATTCTTTCTCCTTGAACCACTGGGTCCACTTCAGGATGTTTTTTATATCAGGTGGGATACAAATTACAAAAGTATCAACAGATGTCTGTTAAAGATGAGACAGAGTGTATCACAACTCTTGTTCAAAAAACTATTAAAAATCTCATAATATCAATGTCAAAAAGCAAGTTAACAGATCTGTATTTTGTCCTACTTTTAAAAAATAAAATCAAATACTATCGTTCAGATTGTTCCTGCTGCAAGTGTGGCTATATGGAATTTCCTGTGGTAGTGACCAAGGCCTTCTTCATTGGACAGATTTTTGTCCCTGCCTCTAAAGGCAGGGACCTGTGACAGTCCCCCTGTATGTGTCCAGCACGCCTTAGTTGTTGTTAAAGGGTATTTTTTAAAGAGTAAAATCATCACTGTGATGCAGTATAAAATGAACATGTCAGAAATTTTATTTAATTCATAAATTAAATAGCAAGGAAAGGACACAGAGGTTACAACAGGTTCAAAGAAGTCAAAGAAAGACAAATTGATATGGGTTAGAAAAATGTTTAGATGGCATTTTCTACAAGAAGAGAGATTATTGGAGCATCAACCCAATGGAATTTATTGGCAAGTCTCTATAAGAGAGAACTACTTTTCATTGCTAATTAGAATTGCATTGACATCAGTACTCTGCAATGAACTAGTTGAATCAGAAAACCTAGACAGGAGTTGTATTGGTTAGCTTTCTGTACCTGGGACAAAACACCTGATATATACAATGTAAGAGAGAAAGGTTTACTTTAGCTCAGGTTGCAGAGAATTCAGTCCCTGGTCAGCTGGTCTCAGGGCAGAAACATCATGGCAGCAGGGCATGGCAGGCATGGCTCATCTCCAGGAAGGAGAGAGAGAAATTCTCAAAGAAGGGGTTGTGAATCAGAAATAGTCCCCAAGAGCACAACCCCAATGCACTCCCTTTACCTCCTGCTTCCATCACTTCCTGGTAATGCCATCAAATTAAGACCTCATCAGTGGAGGTCCCATGAACCAGTCACCTTTCAAAATCCCCACCTCTGAACACAGGAGCCTCCTGGGAGATGTCTTATATTAAAATCATGGTCCAAAAAGAATGCATAGCTTTCCAGGGAAGACACCCAGTGACCTTCTCTGCTTATCCAGTTTCTCTTCCCAGCAGCCACCAGCTGTCTCAGGTCATCATGTGCCCTCTAGGTCTCAAGTGACATGACCTCTCTTGACTACAGTTTGGTAGCAGCTGTATAGGGCTGAAGTTCTGATTTCCCAGAAGCTGGCAATGGCCCTGCTTGACTCCTTTCTGTGCCGAGTTTCTGATCTACACCACTCTCACCCATCCTCCCTTCCACCCCGTGGTCAGCATGAAGTGAGCAAGCATCCAATTGGTCACTGATTTTGAATGCAACTTTTGACCTCAGTGTCTAGAAAGAGCCAAGACTAGTCTTTTGACAAAAGCTGCACGAAGATATATGGAGATAATACTCCTAGTTCGGGGAAGCAAGAATCAGTGACCAGGGCCCACAAAGTACTGGTTCCTCTTTGCATCCATCTGTGCAAACCTAATGATAGATACACCCCCAGTCCATCAAAGCTACTTGTTAATGATAGTAGCTTCTTCATGCCAGTGGTCAGGCTCCAATCAAAGAAGCAGAAGCAGTACCCTTGATGTATTTGGAGATTTATAGCAAGAAACTGTTGTACGCAATGGTGGCAAGGAACTGCCACCCATCAGAAGAGCAGCCAGGAGCTCTCAGGCCGGAGCTGAATTGCCATCCATAGTCAGAATTTCTTCTTCTCTTCAGGAAGCTCTCTCCTAGCATTCAAGGAATCTCAGCTGACTGAATCAGGGCACCCATATTCTTTGCAATCATCTCCTTTAATTTCAAGTCAAATGATTATAGTCACATCCGCAAAATAACTTCACAGCAATACCTAAATCAGCTGGAGTGGATAACTGGGAACCACAGCCAGGTCAAGTTGATGTGACACTTGAGGAATGAGTGGCTGAGTCGATGTTACAAGTCAGATAGTCACGAAGCCTGGGCTTCAGACTCTGCTCTATTGCTGGAGCCCTTGGGCCTTAGTGTACCCACACTTCTGCACTTGTAAACTAGGTATATTCGAGCTGTACAGGACATGGCATCCTAACTAGTTAGAGTGTGATGCTGTATATATGCAAAAGGGTATGCCACTGATATTTGTACTGGCAACTAACTGCAAATATGGCATGCATCTTCCACTTTCCTTTCAATAACATGTCTTCAAGTTTTCACAAATAACTTTGATATTACCTACCACATAGTAGCAGTAGATGACCAAAGGAGACACCATGTGTAGACCTGGGAGGATAGAAAAAGGGCAAGAAGTTCAGCTGCAGGAACCATTTATTCTTTTGTTCTTTGTATATCCAAGGTAAGAACAGTGCTGGCCAGCATTAGGAAGAAAACTCTCCACCCACATTGGTAGAAATTTGCACACATTCCATGGCATGCAAATATCATTCAATAGAGAGAGAAGTTGTCTCCCCACTTTCTGAATTCTGAAGTTCAAGGACTGTGAGAATCTCCCCAAGGAAAGGGACTGGGGATTGTCACCAAGGCAAACTGACATGGTGCTTCAAGGAAGGAGCTCTCACTTTGAAGAATTTGCATGTTGCAAAATTTAGCTTTAGTGCATTTGGGTTGAAGGTTTTATTCTTTCTGTCCTGTTTCTTTATTCATGAAAAAGTACCCCCAGTGTTTCTAGTGTGGGTTCTCCTAATCTCATCAAGATGCAAAAAGGAGAGCCTGGAGCCCATACCACCTGGAGGACTATCCTTGTCTATCCCTAAGGTACTGAGAGGATACATTGTCAAAATACAGTAAGCCCTGGCTTGACGAAATTCACTTCTCCACCTCATCAAAACATCGCTACCCTCACCGCAGGCCCTTGGTTTTAAGCTCAGGCACAGCATAAAAACCACAGCTCCTGGGCCAAGTTCCATGTGAGTTATCGTATGTTGAAGCATCAGCAGGAGCACCTCACTCCCCAGCACTTTACAGAAGTTTCCTCCAATCCTCAGTAAGATAATGTGGACAAATTCTTTCCAAGTTGGCTGCCTCATTTATGGAAAGATTAATTAGATAAGCTACACGAGCTAGCGAAAATCTGCTGGTTCTGCCACCGCTTTCCAACAGAGAAGCTGTGTCTGTGTTCTGCAGAGGAGGCAGTTTAAGGCCAGAAAGGTCAGCCCACTGCCCTCCCGCAGCAGTGCCTTTCTCTTTCCTTCTCTAGTAGCCCCTGCAAAATGGCACACAACTGGAGGGACACATGGCACCGTGGAGGTAGCAAAGAAGAATCACCATGACCTGAAAGTGCACAATGGCTCTTTTACTTCTTTTCTGTGTCATGGTGACCTGTTCTTCACATCAGCTGAAGCTTTCGTAGCAATATGAGTTATCACATCGAACACGCAGCTCTCTCCCCTGAACCACACCTACAAGAGCTCAGCTTTGTATTTGCATTCAAATATTCACATGAAAGGTGGATCCCCAGATTTACCGTGACCCTAGCTCTTCTGACACTTGACGAGATTTTCTTTGCATAAGGATGGGCAGCAGAGTTGGAGTTCTCTTTAGGAAGGACATGGGGGTCCCATTCCAAGCTGCAGAGATGAGGACCTGGCCTTGTAGCCTCCTGAGCCAGCTTTTCCTGTGGCCTCTTCCGTGAGTGCATTTGGAGGAGTCTGGGGCTGATGGACCCAGGGAGGGGCCTAGCACCCCTGAAGCACACCTTGATACCCAAACTTCAGGAAAGTAACTAAAGCAGAATGCTGTTTTCTGCATGCTTCGCGGACCTTGGGAAGACCTGTTTCCAGAGCAGGTGCTCTTAGCAAGCCCTCCTGTACCGGTCCTAGGAAAACCATTCAAGTCCTGGCCCCATGGCGAGGGCCGGTCTTCCTCCCACCCAGGAAATCCTGCGCATCTTCCAATCTTTGCATTTGAAGCTACCTACTTACACACAGAGCTCACAAGTCTGAGTAAGTCATTGCTCGGTCCCGTTTAGGTTTCACCTCTTCCCTGACTTACTGCGCAAAAGAATGGGGTGCAAATATTTAAAGCAAATGTCAGTGCTTTTCAGGAGAAAGATTACTGAAGAAATGGATGCTCTGCTCCTGCATCTTTGTCAGAAATCACCTATGGGATGATGCATGCTCCCTTCCAACCCAGCTTCAGCCCACAGCACAGACCACTTCAGCCACTGACTCACAGACCCTGAAAATCTCGTATTTTCAGCTCAGTCTCTCCTGGGGTCCTATCACCCCAAGCATCTAAACTCACCCTCCAAACTGCTCATGTAGCAGAAACTCACCCTCCTCCTCCCAAACAGCGAAATAGCAAGCTCTGCATTCTTAAATTGCTTAAAAAGATAATACAAAGCAACAAGACTTTGGAAAGCCAGTGAACAATTTGTTTCTCACACCCGCAATGCTGACAAGAATCACTGATTATTATTTTAGAAGTGGAACCTTTATGTTCTAAATCCATTAGCTCCTAACTCTGGTTAATTATGCATTTTGTCAGGGGTTTCAAGGTGCCCATGGAAACCTATTTCAATAATATTTTAATAACACTGTTTCCTAATGCCCCAAACCCAATTTTATACATCAACCATGTGCTGTGAATAAAGCAAAATTCAGTCCCAAGCATTAAAAATATGAATGCCTGGCACCAGATGTACTTCTGGAAGAACAGACTCCCAAGGACCCCACAGTCAAATGCACACAGCCCTTTGCAGTCTCTTATCCACTCAGAACCAGGTGCAAAGTAAATCTTGGATGATGATGACCTACTCATCAAATTAGGATGCTGAAGACCCAGCATATGGCTGGAGAGTCATGTAATCACCTGGATGGTCACTCGAGGTTACTGTCTTGGTACTGTTAGGGACCCAACAAGTAGTCCTGAATTGACTGATTGATTGATTGATTGATTGATGTACTTGGACTTTTGAGACAGGGTCTTGCAGTGTAGTTCAGGCTGACCTTGAACTCCTGAGCTCACTGTGTAGCCCAGGCTGACTTCAAACTCACAACAATCCTCCTGCCTCAGCCTTCTGAGTGCTGGTATCACAGGCGCACACCACCAAGCCCAGCTCAAATCCTGAATATCTAAAACTGAGAACCAGAATTTCTATTACTGCATGTTCTTACTCATTCAAACATGCATGAATAAATCAGAAATTTATCCTCTAAAATATTAATAATTTAAATGATCCCCAAAGACCAAAACTTCTAGAGGAAAGAAGAAAGAGCACACACCATGTTTTGCCTCTCCTTGTTTCATGGGGTGAATCTTCAGCCCCCCTCTTCTCCGCCCCACCAGCTTTCGGGTGTCCCATTCCTCCCTGCACATTGCGTGCCATTCCCTGTGTCGAATCTGCCTGTCAGAATCTTTCCAGCCTCTCTCTGCATCTCTTCGGCCTCTGTAAAATCTCCCCACCGTGGTTCTTCTGTGCAAGTCTGACTCCTTGGCTTTGAGTCACCTCTGCTTTCTGACAGTGGTGACAGAGATGTCACAGGGCAGTCGAGGTGTCTGCCTGCCTCTGTCCTGTGAAGGCTCCAGGTTGTACAGGAGACGACTTCTAGCTTACACGTGTAAGGTGCCACACGCTCCTACAAAAGCCCCAGCCCACGTGCAATGAGCCCATCTACTGCATGACGTAAAAAAAGAGAGAGAAAGCTCAACTTCCTTATGGCCCCCGTGCTACCCACACAGGACTGGTGCATCCGTGATGGCTTGTGCCACAAAACGGGACTGCTCAAGGCCCCTAATGCGGTCCAATGCCATGTCTAGGCTTTTCATACTACTTTAGCTTCAGTCGGGATCGTAATTTTCTCCATGGTTTTAGTTACCTCCCTTCTAGAGTTAAGTCAGAGTTAGACTCCTGGTCCTAGAGGCAAAGGTTAAAAGGGAGGGTGTGAGGGTGGACGTGGGTATAGAATACAATTTGTACATAAAGGTTACATTTATATATAAACAGAAAAGGTAAGTTAGAAAACTTCCCTGCTTACCAAAAGAAGCATATTGAATATCAAAAAGCAACTTCTGTCATGGATGTGGTGGTGCACATCTATGACCCCAGCACTCTGGGAGGCTGAGGCAGGATGACTGCAAGGTCCAGCTAAACCTGGGCATCTTAGTGACTAAGCAAGACCCTGTATCAAACAAAAAAAGTGCCCCTTTTATCCCTGTCTCTTTAGGACAGACTTAAACATAAAACTTAAAATTGATTTAGACTTCAAATTCACACATACCTTTTGAGGAGTTCAATGATTAGGCTATAGTTCTCCCTTATCCTTGGTTTTACTTACAAAGGTTTTTGGTTTTGTGGTCGTGGTTGTGGTCATCATGGTAATAACTGGGTCCAACTCAGGAACTTCACAGTGAGCTATATGCCCAGCTGTTTTTCTCATTTTTTATTTTGAGATAGGGCCTTACACTGTTGCCCAGGCTGGGCCCAAACTTTCAGTCTTCCTATCTCATCCTCCTAGGATGTGGGGCTTGCAGGCGTGCACCACCACACCTGGCTCTGAGGTTTTGGTTACGACAGTCAGTGGACGTCTGACAACATTAAATAGAAAGTTCCAGAAATAAACAACTGACAAGTTTTAAATAACTTGTATCATAACATATTGCTATAAATTTCTATTTAGGTATTAGTTATTGTTGTTAATCTGTTAGCAGGTTTAATTTATAAATTAAATTCTATCATAGGTTTAAAAATATCTTGGTATCTGCAGGGGTCATGGGGTGTATCTCCTGCATAAAGAATCAGAAGTAAAACCTTCCCCCACAGCACAGCGCGGGAGAAAACCCAGCCACTGGTGATTCTGACACCTTATGCAGAATCATAAGCCAGTTCTGGTCTCAAGAGAGTGGGCTCAGGCATCAGTCGGGGTGTGGGGGAGCAGGGTCAAACTAGGGCCCTGGGCTTGTCAGCTTCATCAAGATGCAGATGGTTTCAAAGCAGATCCTGGGCAGTGGCTGCGTGCTGACCCCCAGCCCCAGGACCACTGGACTCTCAGGGTGATATGCACCCCTCTTTCTATAGCCTTAAGACATCACCAAGGGCCCCAGCATCAGTACCTCCACGAGACTGGTGGTCCCCAACCTGCCACTGGGTTGCGAAGGAGTCATTTAAAGTTTAGGGGGCACATTGGATGGCCCTAGTGTTCCCCTGTTTGGTGCTTCTCGGAGACATCCCTGGGGGCCTCAAGACCCAGTGCTCAGCTGCTAGAGACCAAGTGAGCACCCTGCTGGTAGGTTTCTCCTGCATCCTGGAAATGGAATGTTCTGCAAAACCCATTTCTAGCTACCAAGATGCACAGTCTACAAAGTTGTAATCCTAACCATCCAGATGTGGGCTGGGCTGTGTCTTCCAAATTCATTTGTTGGAGTCCTAACCCCCAGTACTGCAGGCTGTGACTGGACTTGGAAGTAGAGTCTCTGAAGAGGTCAGGAGGGCTAGAGGCCATAAGAGTGATCCTCGATCTGAGGGACCAGTGTCCTCGTAAGAAGAGGAGTCTGGCTCACAGACACATGGGAAGGCAGCAGCCATCTGCAAGCTGAGGAGAGAGACCTTAGGAGAAACCAACACTACCTGCACCTTGATCCTGACTTTCTGCTTCCAGTACTATAATAAATGTCACCCAGCCTGTGGTCCTTGGTTAACTAACACCCCAAAGTCAGTGGTCTAGAACGGAGCATCAGGCAATCATGCTGAAATAAATACTTACTTAATAACAATGACAAAAACTTAGGTGCTAACCATGAAGAGGGTGGCTGGTGGTCAGATTTGGGATCTATGTAGACCACAGAACCCCATGATCTTCCCCCGAAGGGGCTTGAAAAACTACCACTGAGAATGTCATTGGAGGACAATCACAGGTTACATTAAGAGAGAAAAGAACCAATGTGGGACTGGATGTGGTTGAGGGATTATCCCTGACTGGGGAGGCAACAGGCATCCATGATGGATACGAGTATCAGGCACGTGGCAACTAGCCACATGGAGCTGTGCATGCTGGGACCATGTGCATGCTGGAAACATGCTACCCTGGTGTCCAAAGCCAGAGACCAGAATTCTTGATTGGGGCAGGAGGACATACACAAGCACCATGGTGGAAGGGACCACAGTGAGAAGTGGAGGACAAGAGGACACAGTCTGGGAGGTCATCTGCATAGCCGTTCTGTTAATTCAGGGAAGCCAGCATGAAGCACTCTGACATTACAAGTATAAATGTTAACACAAGAAATCTAAAGTCCCAGTACATTATAACTTCATCATAGAAATTTCATTTTTACCCTTTCTTTTAAGTTAACTGTAACCTTGTTTTGAAACCAGGAAATTTCAGACTCAAATAAATCAATAAGAGCAGTTTCTAGGCTGCCAAAGCCCCACATGAAAAAGAGAGATAGCAATCATCATTTTTTCCCCACTGCTGAGACACAATAAAATCGCTGCTGGTTTGTAGAAGCCCTAAAATGAAAACCCAGGGATGCCTAGCCCCTGGTGTTTGTCTGAGTCACCTGTGAAGTTTCAAAGTGTTAGCCATATTTTGAAAAATAGCACGAAGCTATTGTTAAAATTAGTACCAAATCATAGGCAGGGAAGGCCCTCTCTAGCTTTCTATCCCTGAGATACAAACTGGTACCATCATCTTGGGTATCTTCAGAGAGCCTATGCATATGACTCTGTGTGTGTGTGTGTGTGTGTGTGTGTGCATGTGTGTGTGTTTACATGTCTTTAGTTATAACCCTATAAAACTTTAAAACTATATTTTTTTCTTATATATGAGTTTTAAGATACACAAAATTACCACTTTTTTTTAAACAGCTTTTTCACTTAGCAATATATCTTGGGGTTTTTATAATAATTACCTAAAACTATATTGTGGTCTTTTATTTGTTAGAACTAGCTTCCATGAAACCTTTAAGTCTTAAAAATCTTTTTCTTCTTCTTTAATCTTTCATCTTATGCTCCGTCTTTGTTATGGTCTTCAGCGGTTTGTCAGTGTGGTAGGCTGGGTCTTTTTGTTTTGTTTTTTGTTTGTTTTCTTCTAGCACATCTCCTATGCTTACATCTCTGCTGTTTAGGCAGAACCTTTATCTCTCCATCATGCATTACATTTCGATCCAGGTTCTTTGATTTATTCATTCTGCCTTCCCTCCTTGTTATGCTTTGTGTCTGGATGTCCCCCCCACCCCCAAAGCCTCATGCTCTCATGGAGGCAGGCTTCTAGAGTTTGTGATTGATTCATGGTCCAATGCTGGGTGTGAGTGCTACATCTGCCCGGGGGCAGGTAGCCTGCATACACTATAAGGAAGGGAAAGAGGCTCGCTCTCACACTCTTCCCTTTTTGCTCTTGTTTTTGCTGTCTTCTGCCCCCATGAACTGTTGCTCCTGTGTCATGCCACCCTGCCTGGAGGCAGCCGAGTTTGGACTGAAACCTCCACAAACTGAGAGCTAAATAACCTTTCCTCCTTTAGCCTTGGGTGTCAGGTATTTTGTCTCAGCAGTGAGAGAAAGGTAACTAAAACAGTCCATCTCCCTCACTTCCAGGTTTTGGTTGGCTCTGCTATTCTTCCCACTCCTTCCGGGATGTAGTGTTGTTACCCTTCATTTATTCCTGGCAGCCCCCTTACTGCATTTGTCTTCTCTCCACATGACTGGATCCCCCTGTTCTGAGGTGAGGAACTCCACTGTCTGGTGTGAAGTCCCATCTACTCTTCTTTTCTCCATGTTATGGTTTATGGTCCTGTCTCCCCCACAAAGCCTCATGTAATCATGGACTAGGCTGAGTCTGGCATTCATGACTAGGTTGTTATCTAGCACTGGGATTGGTGATGTGAGTGCTGCCCCTAGCCAGGGGTGGAGCCAACATACAGTGTAAGGGAGAGAGGAAGGCATATTTTCTCTCTCTCTCGCCTGTTTGGGCCTTGTTGTTTTGCAGCCGCCGTGAATGGCTGCCCCACCACACCACGCTGCCTTGCAGCCAGCTGAGCATGGGCTGAAACCTCCAAGAACTGTAAGAAACAAACCTTTCCTTCCTTAATTTTAGGCCTCAGGTATTCTGTCTCAGCAATGAGTGAAAAGTAACTAAGACACTCCACCCGCGTGTTGTTAGTTAAATTATTGTCTGAACACTGCCCATGGTTTTCACCTAGCTCCTCTTTTCCATAGTCACAGACCCCATGGCTGTTTTATCCTGGGGTCTACACAAAAATGGATTCATCACTCACTGCAACGTTTACCGCCCTTTCTCTGTCCTCTCAGGCAGCTGCAGTCTGTATTTACGATGTCTGCAAAAAAAGACGAGCGAGGAATTTATCCCTCGAGTGCTCACGTCTTCAAAAACCATCTCTCTGGACTCTTTTTGCTTAAACCCCAGTGGGGCTGGGTGTAAAAATCACTGTCTCTCATTTCCTGTTCCTAAGGACTTCAGATCATGTTATATGGTCTTCTAGCACCAAGTGTTTCTGGAAAGAAGTCCAAAAATAGTTTGCTTATTTCCTCTTTTGGAGTTTTCTTTATAGTTTGGTTATTTCCCCCCTTTTGGTGTATTCTTATACTTCAATGCTTGCAGAATTCCTTTGAAATGTAGTAACTAAATCAGGATATGGATCAGTGTCCATGAATTTTCTTCTCCATCTAATATCTAGTGTGTCCTATCCATGTAAAGATTTGAGCTTTATATGAAAATGTTCTTAAATGATATGTATGATTTTCCCCACTGATTTCTGCTTTCTTCTCCTTGTCTTCTCTCTCTCTCTCCCTCGCCCTCTCTCCCTCTCTCTCTCTCTCTCTCTCTCTCTCTCTCTCTCTCTCTCTCTCTCTCCCTCTGTCCCTCTCCCTCTCTCTCTCCTCCCCATCCTGTCTTTCATTCTCTAACTCCATCTTCTCTACTGTCTCTCTCTCCCTCCCTGACTGGAGGGTTAGCTGCAGATGTCAGGACACATTTCCCCTAAGGATCTGAGTGTACATCTCCTGAGAATGAGGACTCCCATTCTCCTTGCTGACCTGAAGCCCAGTTGGTCCCCAGGCCTGACCGACTCATCTAGCTAGAGACAAACTGGAAAGAGAGAGGCCGGCTCTGCCCCAGTGCCAGAAGCACAACATCACAAGTTCCGGGCCAGAGGGGCAGAGTAAGGAGAGGCCAAAACTGAGGACAGCAGGGTGTCCATAGGGAGAAAACGCAAGCTGGCTGCCAACTTAGGCACAGTCACCCTACCCAGCACCCCAAGAGAGCATGACCCCATGACCACCATGCATGGTCCAACTGTCTTGGCTTCTGCGGTGCTCAGAGAACAGGGTTATGTGATTTCAAAACGCAAGAACCTGAAGCACTTCCAGAATCAATGTTCCAGCCTCTTCCTCCCCCTGCCAGCCCTGAGGCTCTGGCCATGGCTGCTGAGTGCTGGGAAAGCAAACACCATCTGCCCAGCGCCCAGACCCAGGGAGTCGCAAGCCTGAGGAGACGGTTTGCCTGAGCTCACTGCATCCTGCTCCACCCCCTCTCCCTGGCCTTCTGCTGTCCTCGGGGACCAGGAGCTGAGCAGCTGTCGCCTGTCAGAGTGAGGCCTCCGTCACGCCTGGCCAAGGGCCTACCTCATAGGCATGGTGGGTGGGAGTCATTTTTCCCTTCCTCAGACAGACTGGAGAAACGCGGGACCCTGGCAGTGTTGGTGAAAAGCCCATTCTCCAGAGCATGCGGTTTTGAGAAACGCTTGCTGTGGTTGAGCAGGGCCACATTCCCCGGATGAGCAGCGCTGAGGGTCACGTGCGCCCACAGCGAGGTTATGCAATGGCTGGTCCCCAGGGGATGAGTTGCTCTGACGCCTGCCTTTTCAATTGGAAGTTTGCTATTGCATTTTTGGTCTCCTAAGGAAGGCTATTTTTCTGCTCCATTTAATTGTTTTTTGTCACAGTATTGTTTCGGCCGCACACATGATACAGAAGATGTTCAGTGACAGACTCAGAATTTAGCCATCTTCCTTTGCCCTGGTTTTCCATGGAAAGATTCCAGAGACAGTCACAGGACAGCAAGGTGAGGGTCACAGAATTCTCCAGGAGGAGAGAGAAGACCCAGTAGAGGCTGACGGGCATGGAAGGGTCACTCTTCTCTTTGCTTCAAATCGCTGGGCCAAGAAAGCTGCACCCCCACTCCAAAGACTCCCCAAGAATTGCACTGTCACTATGGTACTCTAGAGTGAGGATAGGCTAGTGGGGGCAGGAGGTAGGAATGCGAGGGCCACAAAGTGAAAAAGACAAAGAGAAGAAAACAACAGAAAAAAAGAAGAAAAGGAAAGCCAATTTTTTTTCTTTAGTTTTATTTGATTATGACCAGAGAGCATACTTGGGATGATTTCAAGTTTTTTGCATTTGTTGAGGTTTGTTGCGTGTCCCCTGTATGTCGGAAATCTTGTTATATCATCTGCTGTCACTCGAAAGGAAAGAGCATTCTGCTCTCCATGGGTGGAATGCACTGTAAACACTCACTGAATAAGTTCTCTCTACCCACTTTGATTTTCTTTCTAGCTGTTCTAGGGGTTGGATAAGACAGGAGTTGTCATCTTCAACTACATTTGAGAATTTTTCTATCTCTCTGTTCAGTTCTGAGAGCTTTTACGTGCATCATTTTGTTCAACATCATTCTTGTTCAATGCACACACATTCAGGATTTCTCTGTATTCTTAGTTGATTGAATCTTTATCCTTATGTCATGTTTCTCTCTATCTCTCATATTTTCTTTATTTCAAAGTCTGTTTTGTGTAGTAGTATAGCCTTACTTGCTTTATGTTGATTGTTGTGTATCTCTTTTTCCATCCTCTTACTTTCCACCTGCCTAATTATAATAAGTGAGCTTCTTTGAAACTCAGTTTCATTCAAAGTGAGTTTTATTTTCAGTGTATAGTTTGCTCTTTACACATTCTGCTAATTTTTTAATTGGTGTATTTAAGCCATTTATATTTAGTATAATTATTACAGGTTAAAAGGTAGATTTGTCATTTAATTTTTTTTAGTTTTCTGTTTGCTCTTTATGTTTTGTGATTCTCTGTTTTCTTTTTCCTAAATTTTTGTGGATAACTTGAAAGATCTGTTTAGAATTCAATTTTGATGTGTCTCCAGTGTTCTTGAGTGTTATCTCTTGTTTTCTCTTTTTTATTGTTAAATATTCCTTTCACGTGCACTGGGAATTGCATTCAACCATGGTATAATTTGTTCTTCAACTATCAAATGTAATCTAGAAAACTCACTAAGAGAAGGAAAGTCTTTATATTTGCCTATATTTGCTCTTTCCATGGCCTTTCTACCTGCATAAAGACCCAGGGTTGCTTATCATTTCCTTTTTGTTTGGATAACTTTTCTTTTTTTAGGGTAGATCTGCAGGTGACAAATTCTGTTTTCCTCCTTCTGAGAATGCCTTGCTTCTCTTTAATTTCTGGAGGATATTTTTGCTAGTAAGAATTTCTGAGTTGGAAGCTCTATTTGTTTTATTTGTTTAATTCAGTAGTTTAAAAATGTGCTACTTCTTTCTGGCCTCTGTGTTTTTTATGAGAAATTCATTCTCATTTGAATTGTGTTTTTCTTCTTAGTGATGCACCACTATTCTTTGGCTGGTGTAAGAATTGTCTCTTTGTCTGCGCTTTTCGGAGTTTTATAATGTGTCTTTGTGTGGATCTCTTGGAGGTTGTCTGCTTTGAGATCCACTCAGCTTCTGAAATCTGCAGGTTAATTTCTTATGTAAAATGGAGAGTTCACATCCATTATTCTTTTCAGTATTTTTTCTGTCCCAGCCTCCTTCTCCACTCTTTCCTGATACTCTATGTCACAAATGTTAAATATTTTGTTATAGTTCCATATGTTCCTAAGGCTCTGGATGGTTTTTCATTTGTCTGTCTGTTTGTTTATGTTTTTGTGGGGTTTTTTGCTTGTTTGTTTGGTTTTGGTTTTGGTCCTGGGTCCTGGGAATTGAATTCAGAACCTTAGCATTGAGATATATACCTACCCACTTTGTTGTTGTTTTGAGTTTTTTGTGTTTGGGGGTTTGTATGTTTGTTTGTTTCTGAAACATAGTCTCACTAAGTTGCCCAGGCTGGGCTTGGACTTGCAGTCTTCCTGCCTTAGCCTCCCAGAGTACTGACAATACAGGTGTGCCTCACCACCCTCATTTTCTGTTAATTTTTTTGTCTACTTTCTCTGTATTTTTCAGATCAGATAAATTGTATTGTTCTATCTTTAAGTTCCCTGCTTCTTTATTCTACCCTTTCCACCCTGCTGTTGAGATCATCCGTTGAAATTTTTAAATTTTGGTTGTTGTAATTTTTAGTTCTGACAGTTCTACCTGGTTTCACTCTATACTGTCCCATTTTTCTCTCCTGAGGCTTACTATTTCTTTGAGAATTTTACATTGTTTCAGCTGTGTTTGTAACCGCTGTTGAAGCATTTCCACCATTACTTGCTCTAATATGCACACATGATTCTGAAATCTGTGTTCTCTCAGTGTTGATGTTTGTCTTTTCTCTTTCCATTTGTGCTCTTCCTGTTTCTTGGTGTGATGAGTGGTTTTTTAAGTTGAAACTTAGACATTTTGGGTGATACGTTGTAAGACATCTGGAAATTATGTAAATCTTGAGTCACAGCAAGCCTCTTCTGAAACCGCTCTGGTGGGCTGGTGGGCGGGGCCAGTACCCTGTCATGGCTCTTGGTGGGGGTAGCCTTGATCAATATCAGGATGGGTTAGGAATGGGAGGCTAGACACCCCTCTGTGATGTAGTTACCTGGGGACCCCTCAACCTTCTTTCCATGAGGTCTCCACTGACACTTTGGAGCGTGGCTGTGATTGGGTGGTGGTGACTGTCCTGACTGCACACCAGGATAGAAGGACCACCTCATCACTGCCAGGTGTAATTCAGGCTCCCCACTGGCCTCTAGTGGGGCTCACTATGCTCCTTATTTTGGAGGTGGGGGGTACCAGGGATCAAAATGACAACCTCACACCTGCCAGGCAGGCTCTTACGCCACTGAGCTAAATCCCCAGCCCTCACTGTGCTTCTGCAAAGGGAAAAACCCAGACTCCACACTCCATCATCTCTGACACAGAACCTGGCAATGCTCTTCACCTCCTTATTCTAGCATGGCCAGGGTAGAGTCTAAAGTCCCCCCTACCCTCCAACCTTGCTTTCAGAGTGGGGTTGCCATGTCTCCTCCTTGTTTGGCTAGAGTAGAGACATCACTGTTAAGAGAAATTGCAAAGTTTTCTGTCTTGTCAAGGGGCCCCTTTCTTGATCCTTTGTCTGGAAAGGGCAAGCTTGTTAGCATCCTGTGACATTACCAGGTTACTGACTTCTCCGATATCCAGTCTGGGATGCACAACACCAAGAGAAAACCCAGGAAATTCACTCCCATGTTGTTCCCTGGACCCCAAGGACCCTGGCTGGCCTGCCCTCTTTGCTTCAACTTTCAGTGTCTTCCTATATCTCTTTAAGGTATAATGTTCAAAGTCTTTAACTGTACTGAGTGGGAGGAGTTGAATTCAAGAAATCAAATAGAGATGAAAAAGAAAAGTGCAAAAGTACAACAAAAAAGAATAGATAAAGAATGACAAAAATGGTAAGAATGACAGTTGTTTCCTTGTTTCCCTTCTCAAGAGTCCCCACTGCTGCGGATCCATTATCAGCAGTTAAGAGAGAGGTTGTTCTCCTCCCTTCCCTCCCCTACCCAGACAGGAGGTCAATGTAAACCTTTGGAAATGAACATAGGAAAATGGTCTCGTTTCTGCACATAAATTTTCCTTGGTCTTTAGCCTTAGTAAATGTCACATTTTGTTATGAAGAATTTTTCAAAGTATCATCTTAAAAATGTCCCCCAACTTAGTATTTTTGATAACTGTCAGCACAGGTGAGAGGTTGAAAGCTCATGCCTTACCCGCTACAGCTTCTCCCACACATGCGCAATAGGATGGCTCCCCGGCTGGCTCCAGTGATGGGCTCTCAGCTGCCCTGTGGGCTTCTTCATGGAGAGTTCTGACCTGAAAATAAGCACCCACGCCACTTCCCTGGATGGCACCAGTGTCCCACGGTGGCCCAACTTGGGGAGGAGTTGCTCTTGCTCTCCGCTTCTAGGTCTCACTGGAAAGATGCCACCTGGGTTAGCTTTGGCTTAAATTTCAGTCAGACCAATCTCCTGTTGAAAAACACTATCACGGGCTTCCCAGAGGCTGTGTCTTATCACTGCCTCATGCAAACTAAGCTGTGAATGAATAAATGAAATCATTGCTTATCATGTCAACCCAACCAGTCCTCTCTATCTCTCTCTGTCTCTCTCTCTGTCTCTCTCTCTCTCTTTTTCTGTCTTTTTGAGACAGAGTCTTGCTCTGCAACTTAGGCTGGCCTTGAACTCACTTTGTTCCCCAGGCTGGTCTCGAACTTGCAGTGATCCTCTTGCCTCAGCCTCCCAAGTGCTGGGATTACAGGTGTGTGTTAATTCAATCAGTTCTTTAAGGGAAGCAGGCCACCATCTCACCACGGCATATCACAGCCCTTTGGGAGGAAACTAGCTCATTCCTGCCCATGAGAACGATTGGCAGAAGTTAAAAGGAGGAAAGAATTGTGCACCTAGCTAATGAAGTCCACACTGTACCTTTGCACAAGGCTCCATAGCTGAAGGTTGCATCAGTAGGCAAAGCAATCCAGTGACCCCATCTGCCTCACCTTTGGTCTGCAGTGGCTCCTTAAAACAATGTCGTCCAACTGGGTCACCTGATGCTTTTGGAAGTGTCCCTTGCATGTCTATGTAACAAGCTATTCTGATTGTCCTTTGGTAGTGTGGGTTAGTACCGAGCTCTATCTTGTTTTATTTTGATACACAACCTCACTGGATCACTAAGTTGCTCAGGCTGGATTCGAACTTGAGATGCCACTGCTGTATCCGCCATTTTGTTACACTGTCTGTAGCACTGCTCCCAGTTGGTCTCTGTTGTTCCACTCTCTACCTCAGATCAAATAATAGAATCAACGCGACCTAAACAAAAGCAAAAGGACTCAGGTATTTCTTTTACCTTGAGCTGTCGTTGTACCCCTGAAACATTTTAGAAGAGCAACTGAAGGTCATTTTACCTGTTCTGGGGCAAAAAACCTGGAACATTGCAGACAAATGATCAGCCAGCATTACATGTCTGAAAATTCACAGGTATTTGATGAAGCCCTATTCATGCTATTCATTCTTTAGTTTTGTTTGGGGACCTTGCTTTTTCTTCTTTAGAAACAAAAGAAATCATCTTCTTAGTTTGTCAGTTGTTACTAAGGTGTCAAGATGATTTCCTCTGACTCTCTCTGCTACTGCGTAGGCCATGATTCTAGATTGACAAGACCTTTGACTGAAGTATGCACAGATTCTGGAGTGTGGTGAGGAGAGTGGGCACCAGGAATGGAACATCCAGGGAAAATACTGAATAAGAGGTCAAACTGGGCAAATAGGGTTTGGCTTTGCACATGAAGAACAGAAGCAGAGGGAAGAAGCAAAGGAATGTGTTTAGGAACTGCAAAGAGTTTGCTGGGCTGGAGCACAGTGCAGAAGGGATGGTGTCCTGGTCACTTGCTGCATCACTGGGACAAAATGTCCAATACCCACAACTTTAAGGAGGAGAGGTTTACTTGGGTTCATGGTTTTTAAGGGATTTGATCCATAGCTGGCTGGCTCCAAGGCAGGAAGGGCAGGCGGAAGGCTCTGGCAGAGGAGAACTGCTCACATCATGGTGTCCAGGAAGCAGAGACAGAAGGGAGGGGTCGGGGAGGGAGTGGCACCCCTCCAGGCCACGCCCCTAGTGACTGCCTCTAACCCAGCCACACCTCCCAACAGCACACTCAGCCACTGAACTCCCTAGTGGATGAATCCACAAATGAGTATGACGCCACCATGATCCAATGACTTTCCAAAAGCCTCACCTCTAGACACTTAAGAATTTGGAGAGACATTCCAAATCCAAACCATACCATGAAACCATAGGAAACAGAGAGGAAGGCACAGGCGAAGGCTACAGGAAAGGATCCTGACTCACTGTGGAGCCGTATGGAGCTAGGACTGCTCCAAGTACCTGCAGGAAGACTCAAGTGTGCTCACAGCTTGTATCCAGGGCAGACAGGGAAAAAGGAACAGCTTGATTCTCTTCTATCCTCTTTGTAAACATGGGAGTTCAGAACATGTGTCCTACATAAAGGCAGGTAGAAGAGGCATTAGGCATGGCAAGGTTTAGGGTTCCTGGTTGATCACTCTGGAGGCAAGACAACCCCCAGAGAGATGATGGCCTAGAAGAGAGGCCATAGACTGAGCAGAATGCAACCCAAGGCAATTACGGCTTCTGTCAAGATGGAGCACTTCCAGCTGAATCCTGGGAAAGTGGGGCCAAACTGAGATCAGGTGCATCATGGGAGCAGGAGGAGCTGCCTGGGGAAAGGACAGCTGATGGTGACTAGCAGCCTGAGCAGGTTCGGGTGCTCTGGTTATCCAGACTTCCTTGGGGCCTCTGCAGTAGAGCTCAGTATTTTTATGAAAGGAAACCTGTTGGCAGGATTTTAGTGATCATGCTCATCCCATATTGAATATTTCCAGGAGCTCTAAGGAAGGAGGAGTGAGTCACTCATCAATATTCCAAGAAATTAACTACACTGGGGAATTCATGAAACGTTGCCTGGATACGGTGGAGCCTGGGAGTTGAGCATTTGGTCCCCAAGGCTGCAAGCTGGGGCGGACGCATGCAGTCAACTTTAGGAGAGGCCGGCAGCCATGCAGTCCAGCAGTTTTCCAAGTCTTTCCCCACAACCGCCCCTCTGAGCAGAAGTCCCACACGTTCAACACACTGCCGAGGCCCCAAACCCACCCACAAGTTCACACTAACACTTGAGAGTGAAGGCGACATTAGTACAAGGGTCACCTGAAGTCTGAGTTTGCTGTGGGAAGACATCCTAGTCCCGCAGTGTACTAAGACCTTCACTCACCTCGCCACCAAGGCCACCATGATGGGTCAGGGAGAACCAAGCAAGGTGACAATATGTGAGACCATGAAAGGATTATCTGTGAGACAGGGATTTGGAGCCTTTTTGTGAGAAAGGCAGCTTCACCAAAAGCACCTTGTTACCAGTAAGGGTTTCACTTCTTCTCTCAAACACCCTCCACTGAACTTTTTTTATGCACATCATAAAAATTTCAGATCATCTTGGGGATCTTTTCTTTTAGTTCTTTAATTTGTTTTCACTCATATAGAAAAATACAAAAATCATACCTATTAAAGGAGCATCATGTGATGTTTCAATACCCATATACACTGGGTAGTGTTTGAATCAGGGAGTACACGCCTCTCCCCCTAAACATTTGTTACTGCTTTGCAGTAAAAAAAAAAAAAAAAAAAAAAAAAAATTTCAAAATCCTTCGTCCTGGCTTTTTGAGATGTGCAATGCATGATTGCTATCTACAGTCCCCCTACTGTGTAATAGGACCCCACAACTTGCCCCTCTGTAAATGTCACTTAGTATGCATTGGAATCCTTAACTGAGCATACGGACCATGAAAACTAACTGTGCACCCCATTCTCACCGGCAAGTTCTTAATTCTTCAAATCCACGTATCCCTTAACTTCCAAGAGAGGATACTCTATGGGTTTCCCCCACGTCTCTAGGCACCTTCCCTGTCACCCGGATTACCAAGATGCTACTCCCTCCCAGTCACCCACCTCCCTCTCGAGCACTTAGGCCCCTTTCCTAAGCCAGCTCCCTTCTGCTCTCTCCAATTCACCTCTGCCCACCCACTATCTGCTCTTCCTCACACACCAAGGTTCTCTACCTTTAGTCATCATATTCCACCTTCTGGAACATTCTGGAATGTTCTTTGCCTTCTCCTCCCTGTCATTCTCTTGCCCTTCATGACATATTGGAGCTGCTCCCTCTATGAATCTTGCTTGGTTCTGTGAGTGACTATGTTGTCCTTTGTGTTATCTCTTTGTCTTTGTTTTGTTTCTCTCTAAGCCCCCCCCCTTTTCTTCCTCTGCCTCTTCTTCCCCTTAATGTCCTGCAGAACTCATAGGTAGCTTCCTCTCAGCACCATCAGGACTGTTACTGATGGACACATCTCACCTTGGCTCAGCCGGAGTCTCCCACAGACAGCTGAGCACACACCTTTCCTGGGTCTCACACCTGTTACGTCCGGTTCACGCCTCACACCAGTCAATAAAAGCTCAGCAAGGGCCGGGAGTTTGGCTCAGTGCCTTAAGCGCCTGCCCTGGTAGGTGCAAGGTTGTGAGTTCAATCCCCGGTGCCGCAAAAAAAAAAAAATAAATAAATAAATAAATAAATAAATAAAAGCTCAGCAGAGATGACTCCAAGAAGGACCCAAGGCAAGGTTCTCGCTGCCGCCCTCAGCTCCGGTCGCCTGTGTTTCCCAGCCCTCTCTCCTGTCCTCAGGGCAAGAGTGGCACCGTCCTGAATAGCACAGGTGCTAAAGGAGGGCTCCCTGGGTTTGACTCCCAGCTCTGTCCCTTACCAGCTGCGCGACCTGGGGCAATTTGCTGAACCACCCTGTGCCTTGATTTGTCCACCTTCAAAGTGGGGGTGATCATACCTATTTCATAAGACACTTGTGAAAATTCAGTGAAATGGTGTAGTAATTCAGTAATCCAGGCTCTAATCAGTCCAAAAAGTATCAGCAGGTACTACTTCTGTATGTTTTATATGTATTTATGTGAAATACATATTCACTTTTTATATATTTTAGATTATCTATTTATTAGTGCATGGTTGCAGTACACAGTGATCACATTCCTTGTGGAGAGCTGGTACGCATTATGTAACACATCTTAATTTTTATTATGTTCCCTTTCATCTTCTCGCCATCACTTGGTCCCCTTCTCATTTGCAAAAGATCTGTGTTTCTGTTTCCTTTTATCAATTTTTTATTTTGCTCTTTAATTTATTTACACTTTGAGTCACTCAGATGAGAGAAACCGTGTGATATTTAAGCGAAGTTTCTGATTCATTTCACTTAGCATTAAGGTCTCATGATGTAACCATTTTCCTACAAATGACTCAAGTTTATTCTTCTTTCTGGCAGAGTAGTAGTTTATATTGTCCCAAATCATACTTGTGTGCTGGTTGCCCGTTTCCATTAGTTTAGCATTAGGCAAAAATTTAATGAGTGGTTCAGAAATGCTCTGTTATTTTTTAGCCACGACCCCAGGCCACATAGATGATGCCACACTCGGGGGATACCTGTTGGGCTGCCTCTGAGGAAGTGACATTTTCCACTTAACACAGTGCTTGGGGGACCTGCCATGCTGTACCCCAGGAAGCAGGAAGAGGGAAAAGGTGGCAAGGAGCTCACAGCTGGGCACATGGAGAACCCAGGATGGGGCGAGAGGACAGAGTGCCCTGGCCCAATTCAGAGGCAAGGTCCTGGGGAACAGGAGTTGCTGAAATGGCTTTGTCCTCCTCTGCTTTGTGTAAGGTTCCTCCACATGCTTGTAATTTAGGGCAAAAATCACGGTGCTCTGGTGAATACAATCGCGCATTTTAGAGAGAGAAAAAATAAATGAAGCATGCGAATATGGCTGGTTAGAACTGCATCGGCCACGATGAGTCTCCTTCATCCTTCAAAGTGGTATCTGGAGCAGCAGGTGAGAGGACACAGTAGGACAGTGACCTGGGGTCTGCCAACCCCTGCGAAGACACACCTTCCAACAGGAACGCGCCACTCTCCTGAATCCATCTCAGTCTCTCTCTCTGTCTCTGTCTCTCTGTCTCTGCCTCTCTCTCCCTCTCTCTCTTCCTTTCTCCCACTCCCTCTTTGTCCCTCTCTCTAAATAATAATAATATCCAAGCAGGACACCAACACAGGCAATAAGAATAATATTTTTTCAAGCCAAAATAAGCTCTTTCTCTGGACAGTAGGATTCCCAGCTTCCTGATTTTCTTTGCTATTTAAAAGGAGAACACGAAACATTCACCTCCAATTCAAAACCCTTGGCTCCCCCAAGGAAACACATGTTGTGTGAAAGTTGTTAAAGCACATATATCTGGGTTCTCTCCACCTTAAAAGATCACACTGGTTGCACTGCCTCTGATACACACCTGTTCAGACACCCTCTCTGTGTGGCTGGCCTTGGTGTGGGGGGTGGCTCAGCAAACCATTTCTTTTGCATGTGAATGTGTGTAGTTTTTTACTTACTCTAGTTTTTGAATGTAACTGATACATAAAAATATAAAAATCATTCTTATTTGCAGGGTATGTTTAATAATACAAACATACCCTGCAAGTCAGAATGTGACACTTGATAATGCAAACGTTGTGTGGTGGGGAAGTGAGGTTAAGCTTTCCTGTGTCCTCAAGCATTCATCATCTCTTCAAGGTTACACATTCATACTCCTTTCCTCTGGCTTTTTGAAATGCACAGAGCACTGTTATCTGTGGTCACCTGCCATGCAGTAGTGGAGTAGGAAGCCAGGACCAAAAAGAGAAAGCCCTATGTCCTGGCTTTGGGGGTTTTGGGTGGCCAACGTGTCCAGTCCATGAGGTATCACTCCCTATCCCGACAAGGCTCTTCAGTGGTGGCACTAGAATTTTCCAGAAGTTCACAAGTCATGCCTGAGTTGCAGAGTTAACATTGGGACATGTTGGTGTGTTTGTGTATGAACGTGATACTTAAAAATAAAACCCAGGGAAGGTGATCAGAAAGAGCGGGGCAAACCAGAGACTGGGAGGTGCCCAGTGGAGTTCTGAGTAATGAGCTTGGAAAGGAGAGGAGGAAGAGGAGTTTGGGGCATTGGGGTAGGGAAATCGCGCTTGTGAGGCAGAAAGGTACAGAAAGGGCCCGAATTGATGGCAGGGACCTGGGCTGGGCGTGAATGGAGGAGGCAGAACTACTGGGACGATCAGCCCTGGCTAAAGATGATGCTTGCTTGGTCCATGGCCAGGAAAAAGGACTTGAAGTAGAGGGTACCTAAGTCTATGCTGTGCTCGAGATAGATCCTGGGGCTTTTTAAAGACAAAGCTGCCGCATAGGAGGTGGGGCCTTAGGCAGGTGGAGGCAGAGGGAGATGATGCTAACTAGACCAGCAGCTCAGGCTCAGCATTAGGACTCGGGGGAGGAGGGACGGGGACTCCAGGTAAACCCCTCCTGGGTATGCCACGCTCTGCCCTGGGCTCACGTGCCCACGGCCTCACTGTGGGGTTGGACGTGATCATGGCTCACAGAATCTCTTCCATTTCACCACACCCTGGTTCTAAATCTGTTCCCAGTAGCATAAACCCAACAACCAGGAAATTCACTGTGAAGGAAACTCTCAGTGTCAGAATATAGAAGCAAATTAGCTCGAGACGAGGAATGGAATGTAAACACCCTCCCCAGTGTCCACAATGCAAATGGCCCCTTTCTGATAATGAGGGAAGGACAGAAAGTGTTCAAAGATGTCCAATAGGAGGACTCAACTACTTACCCAAGAACATATACCATGATTTCCGCCATAAGTTATGATACGGAGGAGTCCAGGAAAGAGCTAAATTTGGGGCTTTCAAGGGACCCTCCCCCCACCCCTGGATGTCAGAAGTTTCCATTTAACTCCATGGAGGAGTAAAATGCTGATGTGGGCGGTGTCCCATGTTGCTAGGACTGAGTCGTCCGGCACATCAGGATGAAAATGACCGCAAGGATCACTCACCAGCAACACTGAGGCCAAAATGTCTCAGGGTCCTGGGGTCACAAGAAAGAAAAGGATGACACCCACATGATAAGTGGGGGCTGTTTGAGGATTGACTGCCTGGAGTCTGGGTGCCTATGGCATTGGAAGGGGTCTCACCACTGGGGCCATCAGAGGAGGACCAAGCTGTAGAGGTCAGTGTCCCAAATGAGGATAGAAGGAACACAGGGCCGGGGGAGGACAGAGGAGTAAGTCACAGGCTAGAACCAGGACGCGGGTCCAGGGGCCAGAACAGCAGCTCCTCTCTGCCAACTCATTTGTCTCTGCAATGGGACAGCAGGCCATTCTGCTTCTCAGCATCTCAGTATAAACCATGTGAAGCTAAGTAAACATCATGGCTAAATGTCTCAGCAGGCAATTGGTGGATGACAGTTCCTTTCTCCTTCTCTGTTCAAGGGCAGTTGCTAGTTTCAATCACAGGCAGTGTCTTGATTTCACCTCCGTGAATACGAGCTTGGCAAAATCAAGAAGACTTGTTGCCGCCCACTGCTGTTGATGGGAGTAGTGCCACTGCGAGGATCAGTAACGATTTCACTGACTGTGCCATGACACACAACTCAGGTGCTAGATGTGCACAGCAATTTGCTGGGGCCGTGGGGAAAATAAATGCCACCCTGAGCTTCTAAGAATGCAAACACTGAGAGGCTGAGGCAGGACGATGACAAGTTCAAACTCAGCTTGGACAACTTAGTGACTTAGCAAAACCCTGTGTCAAAATAAAAATTTTAAAAAGACTAGGACTATTGCTCAGTGCAAAGGACTTGGGTTCAATCCTCAGTATTAATAATTAATTAGATGATTACCTCAGAGGAGCCGGAACAATGCAACATGAAACTAGGAGTTCAAATATAAGGATCATGGGCAAAGAACACTGCACTTGTTCATAAGCAAAAGGTCAGAAAGAGAAAAAAACAATATAAATAACAAGGTACCAACCTGTACTTACCAACTTGTCAAACACTGGCATGGGGATGAGGGGCTTGAATGCAATAGGAATCTAAGAATCTAAGAAAAAGAACAATTTCATACCTTTGCACCAGTCACCTTTCCACTGCTGAGACAAAACACCCGAAAGACACAATTTAAAAGAGCAAGGATTTATTTTTGGCTTACAGTTTCAGAAGTTCAGTCCATGGTTGGCTACAAGGCAGGAACATCATGGCAGAAAAGCCTGGCAGAGGAAAGCTGTTTACCTCATGGCATCCAGGAAGCAGAGAAAGAAAGGGGAAGGGACAGGGGACAAGAATACACCCTTCCAGGTCAGGCCCCCAGTGAGGCACACCCTGCGTTCAGGCCCCGCTCCCTATAGCAGTACATTCTGCTATGAACTGATCAATGGGGTTAATCTGCTGGTGAATTTAGTACCCCCATGATCTCATCATCTTTGAATATCTCCACTTCTGAACACACGAGATTTTAGGGGACATTTTTAATCCAGACCATAACACACACTATCATATATATCTTTGCATGGGACAATGGAATAATATGTGTCAAAAGTTTCAATATCCATACTTTTGACCAAGTCATAACTAACCTTAGGATTTATCTTCAGGACCTAATAGGACAAGGAAGGGCACAAAGATATGAGTTAAAGGATGCTCATTATAATGTTTTATAAGAGAGCAAATAATGTAAGTGAAGCAAGTGGGAAAGGAATAAAATATTATAAATAAAGTAAATGGGAATGTTCTGGTTGAGGAAATTGTGATAGAACCATAATGAGTGCTGTGTAGCCAAAAGTGATCATTCTTCTAACTTTCCTGGCACAAAAAGGTTTATATTTGCTGTTAAGTACAAAAGTGACTGGCTTAAAGCATCAAGTATGCATAGGAAAGATATTTATATCTATAAAAAAGAAATTCTATTTCCATATCTATCAGTAGCCACATGTACAGAACTGGGCCTAGAAAACTGTTCACACAAGTGGAATAGTCATTACCTTTGGGGGTGGCATTGTGAGAGAACTGTATATGTAGACTTCTAATTTTTCAATGTTTTCTGAGATTTTGTTTTGTTTTATTTTGGTGTTTGTTTATTGTTTTGTTTGTTTTGAAATATGAGAAATTGAACTCAAGGGCTTATGCACACTGGGCAAATGCTCTACCACTAAACTATATAACCAGCCCTTTTTATTTTTTGTTTTGAGACAAGGTCTTGCTAAATCGCCTAGGCTAGCCTCAAGTTCATGATCATTTCCCTTAGCTGTGTGCTGAAGTTTTTAAACAATGAGCATGTATTTATTTTGCAATCAGAAAAAAAGATTGCAAAAGTAGTAAGATAATAATAGTCAATGTTTTAGACACTGTTCGCGTTAGAAACCCAAAGAAATTAAGGAAATTCAGAGAACTTTGAAGAAATTAAAGAGAGCTTTTCAGCAAAGATGACCATGAGCTTCAAAGTCATGTTTTAATTAGGACAGATTCTTTCAAACTCAGTGGGTTATAACCTATATCATGGTTGAAATAAGATGTGTTCAGCCCAAAATAGATGAGATGGTAATTCCATCAAAAGTGATATCCTTCAAAGAACTCCAAAAGGACCCAAAAAATGTAAGACAAAGAGAGGTACATGAAATCTATTTAGTTTTTTGGAAACCAAAATGACTACAAAAATATCAACTTCAAAAATACCCCAAAAAAACTTCTATAGGGGAAACAGAAAGCAAAAATTTGGCAGATGGATGTCAAAAATCCAGTGTCAAAGAGGTTTTGGAAACCGGTTGTGCGTCACCAATTATATATAGCCAAGATCAGTGAGAAAGGAGCTCACTGCCAAAAGCAATGGGACGTTTTTCAATGCCCTAAAAATCTCCTTCCAGTGACCGCCTGATACTTTAGCTTTGATGTGAATATTTTTATTCATCTAACCATTTGTGACCAAATTCTGACCTGTGAAAAAGAAGAAGAGAGCTCTAAGCTATCGTCAACCCATTCTGCCAAATCATGTCTAAGACATGTTTTACATAAAAGAAATGTCTTTTCTTCTCACCTCTAGGAAAAGCACAAAGAAGAACCAATGACAATGGCCAAGTTGACAGAATCTATGAGTGAGTAACCTGACATTTATTACTTATGCTCAGTTTTCAATAGACATATGCAGTCATATGAAAATGATATCCCTATGCAATTACTTGGTTTGTCCTTGATCTTTCACTCTTGCGATGGCTGACATCTGTCTGACATAGCAGACTGCATTGTGTTGATGACTCTTATGTATTGTTAAAAATTTGTCTGGCTTGGAGGCAAACATCCATGCTAAAGTTGTTACCCAAATTAAGAGCTGAAGAATGGAGTAGGTTGTATTTGTAGCACTGCCTGGAGGTTCGAAAACCTCAATAATTTCCACCTGACTTTTAGGAAGTTCAGTCCAAGTCGTTGAAGTTTTATGTACGTTATCCCATGCATGGTGCAAAGGGAGCAAAGGATGGTGAAGGACTGGTAAACCTTCCAGGCGGCATTCAGAGATTTCAAACAGAAATTATTAAAAAATGGAGTGCTTGAGGTGTGAGGAGCTTATAATGATTTAGGTTTTGGATATATCAGTGTTATAATGCCCTAAGCTCTTAAGCTAACTATACAGGATACACAAAGCATTTTAAGAAGAAAGGGGAATTAATTATAATAAACCATCCAGCAAATGAGAAATGCAGTTTCTTCTGTTGAAGTTTAAATATTAGAGACTGCAGATATGGAAAAACCAACAATTCAGATCATTTGCTTTGAAAACACACATTGCTCCTGGTGATAGATTTCACGTGGAAAGTTGTGAGGGCCTTGTAAACCCTCCTGCAGCATCTTTAGGGTGGTGAATACCGTTACTCAGTCTGGCTCTCAGAACTAACCATTCATCTTGCCCACACTTAATGGTGCACCCACTTTCTCCTACTATTCCCCAAATCATAAGGCTATTAAACACAAGTCTTTCTATGTAACACAGTCCATGAATCTTCACCCCCAATACCTGCCTCTCTCCTAGGTAAGATAACTGTAAAATTTCTTTACATTGCATTCCTCTAATTCCTGACCCGAAACCTCTAAGTTCACCTAAGTCCTGACTACGTGCTAATTTCACCATGTAAACAATGACTCAGAGACAAGACAAGGAACACCCCACATCAGGTACTGAGAAACACCCCACACTGGGTACTGAAACTTCTGTCTTCTGCCTTTACTTCTCTATCATCTCCTGCTTCGGTCTTCTCTCTCTCTCGCTCGCTCTCTCTCTCTCTCTCTCTCTCTCTCCTTCCCTCCCTCCCTTTCTCTCACCCACACACAACACACGCACACACGCACGCACACGCACACTTCTTTTCTACCTCTAGTCTTACAGACGGAGAAATGTCAAAAGGATTTACCACTTGCTTTGAAGAACTCCAAATGGGAGCCATGTGGTCCAGTCTAAAACTGGGTCTTTGTAAGTGAAAAAAAAAAACTGAAAGTCATATGTGATGCACACTTATCAGACATGGCATGAAATAATAACGTTCCCAGGATAACACAAACCTTAACAGTCTGTATTGTTAAAATATAGAGTAGAACCATGGACAGCGCCGACCCATTCCCTATCCATAGCAGGACAACGGATTTCATTATATTCTCTAAATCTGAATGACCAGCACAAATGACCCACCGGTTCTCTAAATGCTAAAAAGATAAATGGTTTAAAACCTAGTATCATTGTCTATGAATGTAGTCGTGAATGTATGGGTGAATTAAACCAGATAGTGTTGCACATGGGTTGTGAGATTAAAAGTTACATAGCTTCTGTTAGCAGTTGATATTCTACTGCAGTGAACATTATTTTTGAACTCACCAAACTGAACTGTAAGACCTTACAGGCACTATAGTGGTCAATATTTCTGATAAAGGTATTTTAATTTTTCAGTCTATACTGAGATTTGGATTCCAGATACACTTTAATAAGAGCTCCTCACTTCACTGTGGCTTTGTTAGTTTTAGATTCAGCTTTGTCTCTGTAACCATTCTAATGACTTTGGTCTCTAAATCCATTTTTTAGGAAAACTTGGTCAAAATTTAATTCCAAATCCCTGAGTAGGTGAAAAGGTACAGCCATTGTTCCAAATTGCTTTGCTTTTAAGGAAAGGACCATGTAGATATGTTCATTGTGTAAGAAAATACAAAGTTTAAGAATAGACCTTGAGTTCATACCCAAAATACCAGTTCACTGATTCTCATGAACATGCAGGACACTCTGAAATGCATTACATGTGCAATATTCTTCTAGGTGCTACAAAACACTAACCTTGCACTAATAAACATGTGGTTGAAATTCAATTCATGAGTAATGAAACCTAGAATTACATAGCTAGTATTTAGCCTACCTAGGAAATCTTTAAGGAAATAAGTACATAATTATGTCAGGAGCTTCTATCAGTAAGCTGAGCAAAGACTGAACATAAAATTACCACACCATAAAACTGATGAGAACATCAAATCCACAGCCACCAGAGAGAAAGGACATAAAAAGAACCACAAATACCCAGGACAGAGTGCTCTCAATAGGTTTCCAGAGCCAGTAAACACTTCGCTTGATAAACTGCCCAGCAGAAACCATCTGGTTTCCAGAACATCTCTGTGCTTAACCAGAACTGGGAGTGATTCCTCTACTGCTGCCGTACATGTCTGAAGCTATCAACTGCTAAGCCAACACCACACCTTTTTTTTCTAGAGCAGGGATGAGAAGTATTCTTGTCCTATGCATTAATCAACCACCTCAAAAAAACAAAGATCAACTGCACTTCATTTTTGTACAGGGCAAGCAGGAGACATAAAAATAATAACAGATTTTTAAATGTCTGATTAAAAGTAACTTTCTTAATAAAAATAATCCTCTAAAATATTTTATCCCCATTATTAAAAGGAAGAGGGGCTTGATAAAGAGGAAAAAAATAGAAAGATATGGAGGAAGACAGAAACAAAAAACACAGAAGAAGAAAAAAGCATATAAATATGTAAAAAGATCTATAAAAAGATCTATTAAGGAGAGAGACAGAATCACAAAAATAATGACAAGGCAGGGAAGCAGAAAAGGAGAGGTGGTAAGCAGAGCTGGTAACAGAAACAGGTACCACAGTACCTGAAAATTAGCAACCACAGGAGCCATTAACCAGTGTGAACCGACAACCTTGCTTTGATACTGCCCTTTGACAGTTTAATCTTTTTGCATCTTCAAAATGAGTATTTTCTGTTTAGACCACCAGAAGCCCTGTTTAGTTGAGGCACCAGAAAACCCACACTGTAGCTTGCTCTCAGATGTCTCATACTTTCCCACCCCACCCACCCTCTGCAACCCCACAGAAAGCCCCAGGGAGGCTGCCGACCCTACCTGTATGCAGGCCTGCAGTGACCCGGACTCTGCCACCCTCAGGGGTGGGGGAGGGCTGTCCTGAGCCCTGGAATCAAAGCCAGATAACAACAAACCAGAGTTGTCCAGAGATAGGCAAGTAGCCCGGGGCTCTGGAATCACAGTCAGTAGATTTTCAAGGCTGTTCTTTTTTTTTTTTTTTTTTTTTTTTTTTTTTTTGTACTGGGGATTGAACCCAGTCATTCTTTAATTTTTTCTTTAACACAGAGCCTTGCCAAGTGACTGATTTGCCCAGGTTGGGCTCAAACTTGTGATCTTCCTTCCTCGCCCTCCAGAGTACTGAGATTACAGGCCTACGCCATCATGCCAGGCACTTAAATTCCTTACGTGATCCGTTTCATGGCCACTACCTGCTGCTGTGCCCTAAGGGCTCCTGGAGGCTCGTAGACAGAGCCCTATGGTTTCTCCGTAGTCTGGATTGCAGTCCCCCGCCCAGCCCTGTGCGTGAGGACCGAGCTGCAGGTGAGGATGGGTAGGGAAGGTGGCGCCAGTCCCTCCTCCGGGCTGCAGGGCCCCTTCCCCTGCCCCACACCTCTGCCACCTTTCCCGAGTCAGTCGCATGTTGGCAGCAGATTGCTACATCAGTAGGGGACACCCCAGTTTCTTGGGGTGCTCTCTGAGCTCTGCAGGCAGGAGGAGCTGACTTCCTGCTGCTCTCTGCCTCCGCCCTGCCACGCTTTCCTGGGCACATGTGCCCCAGTCTTTTGCTTTTCCTGCCTGAGCATCCCTCGGCCACACTCATGAGTCATTCCACCCAGGCCACCCCCTCCTTCCCGGGCCACCTGGATGTCACAACCATAACCCATCACCTGGGAAAGAGCACAGCTACTCAGCATCGCTTCTGGGTAAACAACAGAGTGGCAGCCTTATTCTGGGCAACTCCAGGCACTGAATCCTTACCCAGCCCCTGAGAGGAGATGGCAGCTCCTCACCTCCCACAGCCACCGAGCTGATCTTCGAGGTGCTCACAGCCCTGACTTTCTGCTTTAAAGTAGAGGGAATTCCTCCGGTGATTAAAGAAGCAGCTCGAATTTAGCACTGATCTGAACTTTTCTTGAGTCAAATGAAATGAGGAGAGGGAGCCAATTACCATCATCACACATTAAATTAGCTCTATTACAGCAAAGTGGTTTTTAATCATTTATTCCCTCTCATGGAGCTGCTAGTCTAACTCTGGCCTAGTGTTAAGGCTTTGCAAAGATGGGGCTCCTTCATGCGTGGGTGGTTTTAAAGACGTGGTTTTAAAGAGGCAGGGGTTTAAAACCCAGGGATACCCTTGCCACCTGACTTGGTCCTGCAGCTGGCAGGTGCTTGCCTGCAAGACCTTCCTATCTCAGAGCCCAGCTTCCTCCTGGGCTCCGACATTACCAAGGGATGAGCAGGTGCCACAGGCAGCCAGAGGTGTGTGAGTGCCAGGACCCGGGACACTGGATGTGGAGTGAGAGAGAAGGAAAGTGGGAGAATGCGGCTGCTCGTGGGAAGGGCAAAGCATGGACTCCAGGACACTGGGCAGACAGAAAGGGTCAGATTGTAAAAGGACTGTATGCAGCTGGGGTTTTTCAATGGATCTGTATTTTACAGTGATCCCATTCGTGCATCATGTAGTCAATTGTAGGTAGGGCAAATGTAGAGAGAAGCAGCCAGAAGGTGGTATAGCAGACGAGCTAAGAGACTCCATGGGTTACACAAGGGTGGACCTAAAATGCACTAAAGAGGTGATGACCAGCAGAAGGTAGCAGAGGAAAAGAAAGGACTTAGAAGTGAAGTGGGCCATGCCTGGGACCTAGAGGAGCAGCTACGGCATCCAGGGCTGGAAATACAGGCCTTTAGGGCAAGAATCCACACTGGAGTATAGCGGGCAGGCATGAGTCTGCAGGCTGCGTGAGGTAACGGGTTGCTGAAGTAACAAAGAGGCCCTGCGGCTCAGCACACACAGACAAGCACCCACGGGACACCAGACAGTGATTTCTTCCTTGTGGTGCAACTTTAAATACTGAGATGTCACCTCAGGCTCACAGGCTCCTAGGGAGTTGTAGCCTCATCTCAGAAGTCACGATCCAAAGTCAAGCTCATCTCTCTAGATTACTCAGTTCCTGCCGCTACACACTTTCAGTCGTCACTCCTGTGCACTTCACTCACGATCAGGGTCCACGTGAGCTCTGCGATGACAGCGGGCTGGGGCCACGCTGCTGTGACTGCCTGCCAAGGGTGAGTGTCCCTTCAGGAGAGGTTTCAGGTCCCCTTGCAGCCCCAGGGACCCACCCACCTCAGCTCTCGGGCAGCAAGCGTGCCTTCTACTTTGCTGTCTGGGTTACTGTCTTCATTGCCGAGACACAATACCAGACAGCCACAGATTAAGGAACAAAAGGTTTCTTTTGACTCATAGTAGAGGTTTCAGTCCACGATCTGCCCGGTCCAAAGCAGGGCAGCATGGTGGCCCCGAGCAGGCTCCTCCTCCCAACACCCAAGTTAGCTATGGGCTCCTCAGTGGACTAACCCACTCATTAGTGTTACACCCCCATGATCCAGCCTCCCCCTCAAAGCCCGGCCTATGAGCACATGAGGCTACAGGGGGAGGCATCGAGATGTAAACCATAGCTCTTGCCCTCCTGTTCCTCTTCTCCTTAGCCTTTCCCTCCCACACTGGACATGTGTCACTGTGGTTGACTCAGTGTCTTTCCAAAGCTCCCTTTGGAAAGTTCCCCAATTCTGATCCTTTATGACTTGGGTACAGCTGTGAGTGCAGCTGTGGCCATGTGCTTGTCCTGCACATGACCTGGTGCAGGTGAGCCCCAGGGCAAGCATGAGTGCAGGTGAATTCATGCAGGTGAGCCGCAGGGGCTGCTAAGGGTCTGGTTTGGACTTGCTGGCACAGCTACCTGCGGCAGCAGCCCTTCCCTTCCAAGCGGCTCTGTCGCGTGTGCATCTGGAACTAGGTCCTGGAGCCCAGCGTGCAGTCTGGTTCCTGTGATCCGGAGCTGGATAATACGCCTCCACATGCCCCATCTGCTCACACTCGCCAGATGGGCTCCACGGCCCCCACTAGTAGCTCCAAGGATCCTAACTTTTTTCATGCATTCATTCCTGTGTCACCTGCGGGATCCAGGAGGGACAGAGTGCATGCTGGGAATGACCGGGTCAGAGGGAAGCAGAATCCCATTTATGCTTCCCAATCACAGGAATTCAGTCTTCATGCAGTATCACATTTTAGACCCACTTGTAGAAAGAAAAGAAGTCTTTGAGCAAAAGCAAATTGAGCTAGCAGCCTCTTCCCTTTCTTTACTCCTCTGAAAAGGTATCATTTTTTTTTTTCCATCATGACCATTATTTTGCTTACCAGAAAACATTTCAAATTCAAGGATAAACTGCTTCCTGGTTAAGACTGCAGGTATTTTATCCAGCACGAGACACCAGGCTGAAACGCACTCTCACCCTTGTTCAGATTGGTGTCTGAGCTGTCTGCCTATGGGTGGCTTCCCGCCCTGTGCTCACCCTTCCCCGCCCTGCTCCATGCTTCCTACCCACTGCTGACTACTCTAGTCCTTCACCCCAAAGCTGGTTCTCCATAAAAGCAGTTCCCTCTCTTAACACCTGCAGAACCGACCAATAGTTAAAAGCTTCTCATAGAAGAACACACAGGATTGCTAAGCAGCAAACCAAGTCAGTTTACTGCTGGTCCGTGCGCAGAAGAAAATGGGGCTACCTCTGTGTTCTCAAACTCACTTCCGCTCCTTCTGTGACTTGGAGGTCATGCTGACCCCTTTCTTCTGATAAATATCTCCATGGTGAGCAACACAAATCTTTGATGCCCCCACCTCTCTCCGGCACTAGGAAGAGTTGGGCTTGGGGTTTCTCCGTCTGATTACCATTACCATTTGGGAGCTGGGAAATGCTTCCTGCTAGTCCTGTGGGATGATGTTGGGCTGTTCTATGTATAGCAGTGTCCTTGACCTTGACCCACTAGGTGCCAGGAAAACCCTCCTCACCCCAGGTGTGACAACCAAAACTCTTCAGACACTGCTAAATTTCAGAGGCTAAGAATCATTGCTGAAGATGAAACTGGGGAGAAGAAAAAAGACTATGCAGACACAGTTCTTTCTTCTTCCACGGCAATGGAAGCAACGCCCCTGCCCTGCCCTTCCCTTAGCATCTTGTCCCGGTATCCCATGCTCTAATGGCTCCATGGAGAATTCTGGAAGGATCAACCCAAACCACTCCTGGCAGCCCTCCGGAAAGTCCCTCTGCTCGCCCACCAGACTTCGAAGAGACAATCAAGTCATTAGTATTTCTATTTTATGGATGACACAGTTGAGACTCTGGAAGATTAAGGAATTTTTCCAATGTGATCACATTCAAGAGCAGTGTTGGAAATACCACCACCGCCTCTGGGACTGGCAGATTCGGGAGAGTGGAAGTGTGGGTGGTAGAGGAGGTTGGTTCCAAAACAGTTGTCATTTTCTCCTGGAAGCTGGAATGAGTATCATTCTTTCCAAAACAGCAGTTTTCAGGACCTGCCCAGTTACTTCCTCGGTAATAAAAGTCCTCACTCATTTCCCCTTTCAGAGCCACTGTGTGGGCCAAGCCCAGCTCCCCCAGTGGCAGCCACATCCTGTTCACGTCGTCACCGGCCCGGCACAGGAGCCCTGACATCAAGAGCAAAGTCCTCTCCCCTGCAGGACGGCTGGGGCTTTGCTGGATTTCCGTTCCCTCGGGAAGGTGATCACAGACAAAACTGCCGCTCGTGGCTTGAGTCACAGTGCTGCCTGTGTAGCCTGGCGACTGGGAGACAGCAGCCTGACCCCGGCTGCCGCCACCATCTGCTGGGGCCGCAGGCTCCAGGAATCTGCTGCTCTGGCCTCCTGCCTGTCCCATGTCCTTCCAGCTCGGCAGATCTCTTTCCAAACCAACGGGGCTACCCAGGTGACACCAGGAGCTCCAGCTCCCATTCCAAACCCAAGTCCTGCACCACCTCTCCAAAGCTGGGTCCCAGAGCCCAAAGGGACGGGGACACAGCCCCACCCCACCCCCTGCCTTTGCTTTGGACCAAAGGAAAAACATCAAAGGCATTTGAAACTCTCGTCTCAGGCTCTCTCCCCTCCCACCTCCCACCCACCACCACCTGGGCTGTCTGTCTCTCTACTTCCCTCCCCACTCCCACGGGCTGCCACCTGGCCCTGGAGCCGGCTCCGCCCTCCACCACCTACCACCCACGCCCATCCTCCCCTCTGGCCCCCCACATCCACCTCTGGGAACAACAGGTTTGAAGACCAGACTGCGAGATGGCAATTGGGAAGCCAGGCTTTCCTCCGCCCTGAGAGGGAACCTGCAAACCAATGTCCACAGGACCGAGACTTCCGGAGCTGTGGGTGGTCTACAGAAAAGACCCAGGCGAGAGTCTCACGGCCACCGTCCCGGAGCGGAGCACACTTAGAAGGCTGGCACTGGGACTAGCACAGCAGTGGGGCAGGGGGTGCCACACCAGGACCCCCAGGCACCGCCCAGCCCTGGCACACCTGGCCGCACACCTGGCCGCACACCTGGCCAAGGGTTGCTCTTTTACTCTCTTCACCTCATTCTGTTCCCGGCCAAGGGGACAGAGCTCTCCGGGGAATTCTCATCCGCGCCATCACCCACTTGCTCCTCATGTGGGGCTGCTGCACCCCTCCAGCCTGGCTCTTCCTCTTGGTGACAGGAGGCCTGATCTCCGGAACACATTTAGGAGGGGAGCAGGCAGGAAAGCACCAGGCTCCCCAGCTGTGCGCAGTGGAGACAGCGCTGCTTGCCAGTTTCAGGTGCACTTTCCTGCGGTGCTTTGATTTACTCTTTCTCCCATGAGACTGAATCCCAGGCTCAGAGGCATTGGGTGAGGAGCATCTGATGTTTAGGTATTGTCACGGGAAGTTGTTCCGTGGCACAGGATAACGCTCGTCCTGGCTTCTGTGTAATCAGCAGAGCACTGCCGACCCCATGGAGGGCGAAGGCCTCCTGGATGAGGCACAGAGTCCCGGCGGCCTCAGGGCCACGCGCTGCTGGCTCAGCACCTCCAGTCCTGCAGCCGCGGAAGACTCCCCCAGCCCCCTGCCTCTGAGTTTCTGTAACTGAATACTGAAGCTCCCTGCAGGGTTTTGATAACACGCATAAAACTAATGGGTGTGTCTGCGCCAGCTAATGTCTATATTTACGTCTACAGCTAAGTATGAATAATTGCATTAAACACGTACATATGGGTATAAGCTAATAGGTACATTGAAAGCTAATATAGACTCATTGCAATGTATATTTATCAATGGAAAGCTAATATATACATTGCCAATAAAATTAGGGTGGCACCTGCGCCCATTAGGCACTCGAAACAAAAATAAAATATTATTTTCCCTCCATCGCATTTTTCTTACTGTTCTCACATCCATTGTAAGAATATTCTCATTGTCAAATTTCATCATTTTATATACTATATTGAATGCTCTGAAATATTGAAGGGTTGTGGCATGGCTCCACCATTTTAAAAGTTGATATTGAAAAATTATGGTGATTTGGGCCCAGTGGCATACACCTGTAATCCCAGCTACTCAGGAGGCTGAGGCAGGAGGATTGTGGCAAACTGAAGGCCAGCCTGGGCAATTTTAGGGGGACCTTGGCTCAAAAAAGGTGCACTGGGGAATGTAGCTTGGTGGTAGAAAGCTTGCCTATCCCATAGGAGGCCCTGAGTTCACTCCTCAGTATATAAATACAATTTCCACTACCACTGGGATTTGAGTATGTGCTACCTTCCATAGATTCCTTCCGAGGATAACACAGCATCTCACCCTTGACCTTCACCGTGGCCAAGGACTCTGCCACTGGGCTCTGTTGCTGACCCCAGAGCTCCTTCAGCTCACTGTGAGGATGCCTCCTTCCCAGCGCCGTCTGAGGCCACCCAGACAGATGAGGCTGCCCAAGGTGTCCTCGCCCCAGTGCAGTTCGTACAGCTCCCAGGATTAAGGAAAAGACACCGTGCTTCCAACTTCCTACACCAAACCCAAGCCCAGCTTGCTCTCTGCTTGGCTTTGAGGGGTTTTGTTCTTAGTAGGCATGTGCTTACTTCACAGCCTCAGCTAGAGGTGTCTGATGACATCAGAGCAAAGAATCCAGTGGAGCCAGGCGTGCTGGCACACATCTGAAATCCGGAAGGCTCAGGAGGATCGCAAGTTCAAGCCCCATCCTCAGTTTAGCAATGTAGCAAAAATGTCTCAAAAATTAAAAATAAAATAAAATAAAATAAAGGGCTGAGGATAGAGCTCAGTGCAAAGACCTTGTGTTCAATCATCAGTACTTAGGAAAAGACGAAGAAGAAGAAGGAAGAGGAGGGGGAGGGGAGGAGAGAGGGAGAAGAGAGGGAGAAGAAGGAGGAGGAAGAGGAAATGAAGAATAGAAAGGAGAAGAGGAAGAAGGAGGAGGAGGAAGAGGAGGAGGAGAAGGAGAAGAAGGAGGAGGAGAAGAAGGAGGAGGAGGACGAGGAGGACAAGGAGGAGGTAGTGGACATCAGGCTCTGGCTCTAAAATAATCTCCTCCAAGTTCTCTTCTCTCACTCTTCACTCAAGGTTGCTCTTGTCCATGAGCGATCAGTACCTTATCTGCGGGTTGATTGGTTCAGCTGAACTAGAATTCAACTGGTTTCAGGAATCCCATCAGTATCACAGCTCTGCTGTCATCTCCCCCTGCACAAGGAGGCCCACAGTCTCGCACCAAAGAGGATGAGATGGGTCTGGATGCTTTCGAATCCAAGCTATGTGCCGCCTGGGCAGGACCTGCACCCTGTAGATGGCTTTTTGAGGTCATTTTAACCATATGAGTTCTGTCAATCCGTGAACATGGTGGGTCTTTCCAACTTCTGGGGTCCTCTTCAAATTCTTTCTTCAGTGTTCTGTAATTTTCATTGTAGATGTCTTTTACCCCCCTTGGTTATATTTATTCCTTAAGTTTTTTTATGCTGGTATAAATAGAATTATTTACCAAACTTCTTTCTGACCTAGTTCATGCTTGGTGTAGGGAAAAGATGTTGATTTTTAATGTTGACTTTGTACCCTAGCTGTGGTTTTTAACAGCCGTGCTCATGGGTATAAATCAATGGCTCACTGTGATTTTCTGCTTCCCTGACTATTAATAATGGTGGACATTTTTCCATACACCTATTAGTCATTTACATGTCTTCTTTTGAGAAATATCTATTCAAATCTTTTGCTCGTTTTCAAGTTAGGTTATTTGTTTTCTTGTCATTGAGTTATTTGTGCTCTTCGTATATTTTGAGTATTAACCTGTAAGAGTATGGTTTAGAAAAGTTTCTCCCATACTGTAGAAACAGTTTGTGAGCTTTGATGCTGAGTAGGTGAAATGTATTAAGTGCATTTTCAACAGAAGGAAGAAGCATTCTAGTTTTACATAATCTAAATTGTCAATTTTTGCTTTTCTTGCTTGCACCTTAAAATCATATTCAAAAAAATATCATTGTCCAGACCTGTGTCTTGGAGTTTTTCCCCTTTGTTTTCTTAGGTCTTATGTTTAAGTGTTTATCCATTTCAAGGTGATTTCAGAGTGTGGAATGAGATAAGGACCCAATTTTATTTGCTTTCTTTAGACACTCAGTCTTCCCCACAACAGTTTTTGAAGAAACTTCCAAAGCACTGTATTCCTACCACCTTTGCAGTAGAAGACTGATTGGCTGTAAATGCATAGGCTTATTTCTGGGCTCTCTTTTCCAATCCATTGTTCTATATGTCTGTTTTACACCTGTATCATGCTGTTTTTATTACTATAGCTTTGTAACACATTTTAAAGTCAGATAAGTATGATACACCAGCTTCGTTCTTTTGAATTAGCATCTTTTTTGTTCCATACAAATTTACAATTGTTTTTTCTACTCTTGTGAAAATTATCATCGGAATTTTGAAAGGACTTGCATTGAACCTGTAGCTTGCTTTGGGTAGTGCAGACATGTTAACAATATTGATTATTCCAATTCATGAATATGGGATACCCTTTCCTTTATTTGCATCTTTTTTAATTTCCTTCCTCAATATGTTACACTTTCAGCATGTAGATCTTCCACCTCCTTGGTTAAATTTATCCCTAAGTATTTTCATGCTGTTATAAATGGAACAGTTTCCTGGTCTCCTTTATCAGTTTGCTATTATATTAAAATATTACTGATTTCTGTGTGTTGATTTTGTATCCTACCACTTCACTGAATTCATTTACTAGTCCTAGCAACTTTCTTGGTGCTGTGTTAAGGAGTTTATACAAATCTAGTCATGTCCTCATTTTACTTCTTCCTTTCCTATTTATTTTATTTTTATTTCTTCCTTTTATTCCTTTTTCTTGCCTAATCCCTCAGCTGGAATTTCTTATACATATTGACTAGAATGGTGAGAGTGAGCATCCTTGTCTTGTTCCTGATCTTAGAGGAAGAGCATTTGGCTTTTCCTCAGAATATTATGTTAGCAGTGGGCTTGTCATGTACTGGCTTTATCGTGTTAATGTACATTTCTTCTGTGCCTGATTTGTTGAGAATTTGTATGATGGGAGGAGGTTGAATTTTATCAAAATTTTGTCAGAATTTTTCCTGCATCTATTGAGATACCATATGATTTTTATCTTTCATACTGTCCAGGTGGTGCAGCATAATTATTAATTTGCATACATTGAAACATCCTTGCATCCCACAGATGAATTCCACTTGATCATGATGTATGATCCTATTAATCTGTGGTCAAATCAGTTTACTAGTATTTTGTTCAGGAATTTTGCACCTATACTTATCAGGGATTATTTATCTCTAATTTTCATTTCTTGTAGTGTTCTTGTCTGGCTTTAATATCAAGAATATGCTATCTTCAGAAAATGGCTTTAGAAATATTCTCCCCTCTTCAATTTTTTGGAGTAGTTGGAAAAGAATTGACAATAATTACTCCCAGAATGTGGGGTAGAATTCACCAGCGAAGATAGATTCTGGGCTTTTCTTTGTTGAGAGGCGTGTGATCAACTTCCTTAGTTGCTATTGGTCTGCTCAGATTCACTTTCCTTAGTTGCTATTGGTCTGTTCAGATTTCTTATTTGTTCATGACTCAATCTTAGTGAACTGCATGTTTCTAGAAATTTAACCATTTTCTCTAGGTTTTCAACATCAGTTGTAACATCTCCTTTTTCATTTCTGATTTTGTTTGAGTCTTCCTTCTTCTTTTCTTAACATAGATAAAGGCTTGTCAATTTTATTTATCTTTTCATGAAACTGTTTGTTGCATTGATCTTTTCTGTTGCTTTCCTAGTCTCTATTTCATCTCTACTGCTCTGGTTTTTATTATGTCCTTCCTTCTCATGAGTTTGTGCTTACTTTGTTCTTCTTTTCCTCCTTCTCTGAGGCTTGAGGTCAGGCTGTTGGAGATACTATTTTTTGATTGACATTGGCATTTGTTGCTATAAACTTCCCTCCTAGGACTGATTTGGCTGCCTCCCATAATTTTTAATAGGTGGTGTTTCCATTTTCAAGGAAAACATCTTGTCTCGAGACATTTTTATATTTCTTTTTTATTTCTTCTTTGATACATTGCTTGCTCGGGAAGGTGTTAGTTGATTTCCACATATTTGTGAGTTTTCCAATTTTCTTCTTGTTATCGACTTCTAGTTTTCTACTGCTGTGGTTGAAAAAGATACCCTTTATGATTTCAGTCCTCTTAAATTTGTTAAAACTTGTTTTGTGACTAACATATGATCTATCCTGGAGAATGCTCTATTTACCCTTCAGAAGAATCTGTATCACACTGCTGCTAAGTGGAATATTCTATATATGGTTCTCAGGTATATGGGTCTGTAGTGTTGTTCAAGTCTGTTACTGCTTTATTGTTTTTCTGTCTGGATGATCTATTCATTGCTGAAAGTGAGGTATTGAAATCTTCTGTTATTATAATATTGCTGTCTATCTCTCTCTTAAATTGCATTCATATTTGCTTTATATATTTAGGTTCTTGGATGATAGATAGATGGATAGATAGATATCATTGATAATTTGGCCCGCTTTATCATCATACAAACCTTCTTTTTCCAGTGTCACAGTTGGTGACTTATAATCGGTTTTGTCTGATGTAAGCACAGCTACTCTTGCTCTATCGTTTCTTATACAGAGGTGCTGTAGTTCCACTGGCTGCCTTGGCTCCCTCGAAGCCATTTTCATGCATGGATAGTCGCTCAAAGCAGTGTTTCTGTGAAAGAACAAGTGCTAGAAAATCTCATTCTACTATCTTGCTGACATCTTCCTCAAGAGCCCCCGTGCGTGTTGATTCCCTTATGTTACTTCGCGCTGCCGTGTAAGTCACAGGCCAAATGTCTTGATTCTATGGCTCTTAGAGCACCCATTGCTCAGAGACCGGAAGCAGGTCTTATACCCTAATAAAGGAGGATAGAACTGATGGGGACTGAAGTTCTGGAGCTGGCCTGGGGAGGCTGGCACAGTGTGATGTTGGGGGGACACCAGCAGCCACTTGGGCACAGCCCCAACTGCACCTCATTTCCTCTTTTATAAAGAGGGGTGCTTGTCACCCACAACAAACTCTATATTGTGAAATGTTGTCTGAAGACCACTCCTAATCTCCTCAACTTTCATAATGAGGGACTTGTCATTCACCAGGAGCATCTAGGTGGCTGTGGCAACTGTCTCTGAAAAGGGAAAGCTCCAAGCAAGGGTTCCTCTGGGAACAGTGAATTCAAGTCACAGTCCGGGTCCACATGTCTCTCTTAGAACAGTGTCACATGCATTTTAGCAAACAAGTGTGACCGTTCCTGTGTGTGTACTCTTCGCCTTTGAATCCTCACATCGACAGACAGGAAATCACATCTGTGGTTGCTCAACACTAAGGCCTGCCTAAAGAACTCTTTCAGTGATACAGTTGTTAGGAAGTGAAAGGGCAGTGAGGTTGTGGGAGGGGCGTCCCATTGTCATGGAGAAGCCACCATTTGAAATTGGCCTGATTGAGGTTCCTACGGAGACCCACAGTTAGTGAGAGAGGGTGGGGTGGAGTGGGTGGGAGTGGGGTGAACCCCTCAGAAGTTGCATAGCAATCAAAGTTGGGGCACAGTTAAGCCTCCAGGGCATGAAACATGGGATTCCTTTTTCATCTGGATGCCAGAAGCTAATTAGGAATCCGAGGAATGGGCATTGTGTTCCAAAATGTCACATCGTGTGTTCCATTACGTTGCCTCATTAAGCCCTGCCCGCCTGGCAGATTATGTGTTGGACGCTGTGGAGCCTGATGGATTGAGAGCTCGTTACCATGGAGATGTTCCGCAGCTTTGCTGGTACTCCTCACAGCAAGGGAAAGCACTGCCCCGGCCTTGGAGCACAGACACACATGAATGCGCGCACGCGCACACAAACACACACACACACACACACACGCACACACTTCCCAATGGAACAAATTTGCTATATATAGCAACAAATGCAAGATCGTTGAAAGGGGCTACCAGGGTTCAAGGAATCCAGATGGGGCTGGGGGGGGGGTGCAGGGGGAAATGGACTCTTCTTAACCTTCGCATCGTGTGGCTTGCTGAGGATGAAAAGAGAATGCCACTTTCATCTAAAAAGACAGCTGGACACTGTGGTCAAGACTTCCTTCTGATGGAGGAAGGGCCCAACCAAAGGCAGAGCTAAAAGCCAAAGCCACAGTGCAATCGCTTTCCGGTGCATCAGCTAACGCCACCCGGCCACGCTGAGCGGGTTGCTGCTGCACTGAGACTAGGGGCTGATTTGGAAGAGGTCGTGCACAGCGTGAGGGGGATTCCAGGCTTGTGGTAAAATTCTCTCTCCTTCTCATCACAAGGAAAATACAGTACAGAAGTGTGGGAGCTTCTCCCCTTTCATGGAAGATCTGATCACCACATGGACTCAGCACCTTGGTTAGTTGACTGTCTGGCTTCTGTGCAACTTCACGGAGGTTCCTTAACCTCTCTGTTTCCTTGTTGCAAAACAAATCAGCAAATCAGTTTTTGAACAGCATTTAGCGTGCATTGGGAGCCTTCCACATCATTTTATTTTCTCAGTAATTCCTCATAACCACCCTCTGGGATGACACAGTTATTGTCTTTGTGTTGTGATGAGAAACAGACACACAGAAAGTTTAAGAAACCTGTTCAAGATTGCCCACTACTGCAAAGTTGGTGTTGATAGACTCTCAGATATGGAAATTGAGGCATAAAGAAGGAAGATCACTTGTCCAGAGCTACACAGCTAGGATGCCATGCATTTAGAATTTGAACTTATACATTCTTCTTAGTCTGAAGAAATCAGGACCAAGGACCTGAAAAAGAGGACCAAAGAAGTCCCCCAGAAAGGGTGCGACCCCCAGAAACATCTGTGGCCCAGGGCCAGGACAGACAGCAGCCCACGGACTCATGCAGCTAAGGGAAGGGCTCCTAGGGGGACCCGTCCGGGTTTCCCAGCCAGATGATGGGCAGCTTCTCCCTGGCCTCGCCAGCACCCAGCCCCGGCCCACACCTCCCACCCCACTCTCAGCCCTGGGGCACCTGTCACACCCCTTCTTCCCTCAGAGACCCATCACAAGCAGAGTCCACTGCCCCGGCCACAGAGACGCCCCACCCCCGCCCCCATGGCCCTGCCAGTGAAGCTCAGTGTCAGCCGGTCTTTGTAACATCCCACAGTCTGGGGATCCTGCAAGCGGATGGGAGAGCTGAGAAAATTCATCATGACCGTAAGTCACAGTTTGTCCTTCAGCATGGTTTGTTATCACAGCAGCCTACACTGACGTGGGATCGCAGCCTCACAGATGGCACCGGACTGCGAGTTATTTGCTTCAGCTACCTACAGTGTCCAAGCCTTCCCCAGTCCTTGGGTAACTTCTCCCTGACTCCCCACTGCAGATTTTCAAGTTGAAAATTAGGAATCGAACCCATGATCCCCAAACACAGTGGCCTCCCCTATCCTTGGTCCCTGGCATAGGGCCAGGGCCAGGGTCGGTGACAGCACTCCCCAGAAGACTGGCCTTGGGTCCCTGGCCCTTGGCTCCCACAACCATGGTGCGGGAACCAGGGTGGGGAAGCTGGTGCCACTCTGGGCTTGCCATCGGCACTGGCGCTGTGTCTCCTCCTGAGGCCAGCAAGGCTATCCAGGGACATGGATGCGGGGACTGGAGGCAGGAATCTACGTCCCAAGACAGCCTCCTTCTCTGCTCTAGGGGGGCTGCGTTCCCTCCTGCTGGGACCTCCTCACAGCCTCCCATGCCATGGTCACCCCCACGAGACACCTGCTGAAATATGGGTGCTCGTGTGACTTTCCATGTGGCCTCAAAGCTTTACCCGCTCCAGAGAATGAAGATTCCCACTCTCAGGACAGGGCCTTCCTGTGACTCACTGCAGGTGGCCAAAGGGCTCCTCTCTGCCCCTCAGAGCTCTTTACTAGAATTCATCCTCAGAGGCAAAGTGGGCACCGTGAGATGATCTCTCTGGGGTGCCAGCTGCTAATGACTTCCCTGGAGGGCAGAGTCCTCGGAACCCCAGCCTGGAGACCAGCCCTGCTCTCCGCCCCAAATGCCCAGCGTGGTTGATGACAAGTCAGAGTGGTGCACTGTACAGAACCAACCCCGCTGACAGTCACACCCGTTTCTGGTTTTGTTTGGACTGATGTGTGATAATGCTACATATTTATGGAATCTGTTGTGATATTCTGATCCATGTATGCCACGTGTAGTGATCCAATTAATCCAGTTAGGGTACAAGCCACATCTATCATTTCAAATATTATTTCCTAAGTTGGGGACATTCATAATTCTTTCTTGCAGCTACTGTGAAATATGTAAGAAACTATGGTTAGCGAGAGCCACGCCCTCCCCAGTGCTATAGAACAGTAAAACTCTTTTGTCTTCTCTACCTATCTTATATCCCATTACCACCATCGCTGCCTTGGGAACCATCCATCTATTCTCTGTTTCCATGAGAGCAACTACTTTAGCAAGAACATGAGGCACTTGTCTCTGTGTCCCAATTATTTCATTTACCATGAGAGTGTCCATTTAAGTTGATACGAATGACAGGGTTCCATTTTTCTTTATTTATGAGTAATATCCCTTTGTACATGTACTTCATTTTCCTTATCCATCCATGCCTCAGTGGATAGTTAGACTTATTCCATATCTTGGCCACTGGGAATAATGCTACAAGGAATTTGAGTGTGTCACATCATTCTGCATGACAAAGTGAGATGATCCTTCAGTTGAATTCTCAGCTCTGGAGCCAGGTTAGGTGGACACCTTTGTTTTTCCTTTTCCAGCCAGACATCTCTAGAATATGGGCCCTCTAGGACCATTGAATACCTCCCGTCACTTAGCACTCCCAGCTCTGAAAGTGTTGTAGTCAGGGGTTACTTGGAGAACAACTACATACAGGACACAGTGTTTGTAATATTATTTTATAATAGTCACCCAAAGGTATACACAAGAAAGTGCAGGAGAATCTGTCCACAACACTAAGACCCAGGATAGCCGAGGGCCTGGATCCCACAGCAATGTCATGTAAGAGTCCTGCTAGGGACCCAAAACACATGACAATGCCTCCCACAGTACCA